>JADDOH010002028.1:0-50712 GCA_016648135.1 Agrypnia vestita | reverse complement strand
GTATATTGCCTTCAAAATTCCGTAAAATCAATTGTAGATTTTCTCATTAGCGACATCTGTGGGGATTTAGGGGAATCAAAATGGCTTTGTACAGGCCGCATGCAAAAAGCGCTTACAACTCATATATGAAAGCTTCACGCAATTTGAACATATATACAACTTCCAAAAAATGAATAAGCATGGTATATTCTATCATGGGTGGAAATGGTGAATGTTACAATTGTGTAAAGTGATCACTTAAGCCTACCTAAAGACAGGTCATAAGTCCTGTTACACCCAAAAATGACTTCTATACCTACTTTCCCATAATTTAATACAGTTTCGTCTCTGTGAGATATCTATAATATACACTAATTGAGGTATTAGTTATTTAATTATTTTTTATTAGTTATTTAGTTTTTGGGGAGGTACTGAATTTATAAAGATCTTCACTTCTTGACACTCTCCAGTCGGCCACTGACGAAGTGTTAATAATTTATTTATTATTATTACTATATAAACATATTTATGTTAAAGGTTTTATTATTTTATATATAGGGAATGAAATAAAATGAATTCCAATTATAATAATTTCGTTGTCTGTCTTTTTTCCTTTTTTTATAGAAATAAATAAATACTTATTTCTCGGAAACCGACATGTAAAGGTACCGTCATTTTTGATGGGTTACACACATAATCACATCTTAATAATAATAATGACTGTCGATACCAGGAAAAAAATTTGGTTTAAGGTGAGCAGTGTATTTTATTGTATTAATACAGTTGCCGGCAAACTTCATGAAATTCTTTGGCTAAGTGGGGGAATGCGCAGAAGACGAAATTTGGGTCTCGTTGGTAGAAAGGTAGATGCGCAAACGTCCCCCCACTACGCCGCAGAATTTCAAGATGTTTGCCGGCTACTGTATAAATAGACAACCACGAAAAATTTCAGAATTTTTTAAAAATAGTTTAATAGTAATTATTATCAATGTGATTAATTTACATCAAATACAAAACAACAACAAGAGTGCGCGCAGTGTACGTACATATGCGTCAACTGACGTCAATACGTTGTCGCATTGCTCAGGCATACATTAACGTGTATCGGTATACAACACATTCTGCCATTACAAAAAATTGACCTGCACCTACCTAGTTTCTTCTCAGTTTTTTGTCTAAAGGGACAGGAAATACATTTCTAAAATAATATATGTTGTCACCATGGCATCGAGTATGACGTATATGTTTTTTTTTATTATATACTAGCTGGTCGTACCCGGCGTTGTACGGGTTAAGGATTAAGTAAAAAATAAGTTTGTGAGGGAAAACAAAGGGTCCGCTGTTCTCTAAAAAACAATGTTTCCATCTAATGTTAACATAAGTTATTGTAACATAACTGTAATACTTAGATATATGGTATTGCAGACTTTTTTGTAGATATTAATGTCCTCTATAAAACTGTGGTAAATTACTTTGCTCTATTGGCAATAATTTCCGCAGCGTACGCAATATAAGGTTTTTTTTTCGTAATTTTTTCACACGTTGGGTTACATTATCG
The DNA here is from genome assembly GCA_016648135.1 of Agrypnia vestita. Lineage (NCBI taxonomy): Eukaryota > Metazoa > Arthropoda > Insecta > Trichoptera > Phryganeidae > Agrypnia > Agrypnia vestita. The sequence continues at coordinate 49,175 of JADDOH010002028.1, read as the reverse complement.
AAGTTTTCATACGGATCCCTAACATTTTTGAAAATATTCTATAGCCTATGTTCATCAGGGATAATGTAGGATTCTGAATGTGAAAGAATTTTTCAAATCGGTCCAGTAGTTTCGGAGCCTATTCAATTCAAACACACAATCAAATCTTTCCTCTTTATAATATTATAGTATAGATTTTTCTAGAAGTACGAAATTTCTTGTTAACAATTTCAGCTCAGCATAATTCCGAACAATCCAAAAAGAATTACAAATAATACTTCGGTCGCTAATAAATTTTGTATATTAATTTATTCGTAATTAAGATGGATTCAACATAAATTATTAAAATAATTGATTGATCTGTTTTCAAGTGAAGCGTACAGCGGACGTTTAAGGAACAAATGAATTTGCTAATTAGTTTTGGGATCCTTGTTAAAATTATTTCATTATTCGTGGCAAAGGAGCAAAGTGAATCATTTTTTGTCCCACTTTGGTGGATTTTATTTTAGAATTCCGGGTTTTTTAAAATAGAATCTTGCGAAAGATTTACTCACCATAAATAAATTTAAATCAAATTCTGTCCAATTCCGGGAATGGAAGAGGTAAAATTACTTAGAACCTCGGGAATGATATAGCGCCCCAGATATCACAAAGGTAAAAGCAAGGATGCTGCAAGGTATGAAACAAGAAGATTAATCCTTTTACCATCTTACATTAGCAACAGGATCTAAAATTATAGAATTAAAGATATTATAGATTGAGCCGCTAAGAACGATTCGAGTCATCGTTCATTTAAAAAAAATTCAAATTGGCTGAGTTAGGGACAGCAATTTGAAACTAGTGTCGTAGGTTAAATTTTTAAAGGAAATTCATTCTTTCTTTGCGTTTTTATCGTATCTTACTGGTGGAGAAAATATCTCAAAAACACATCTTATATTCGTAATATTTTTAAGAAAGGAATAATTTACTTTGGATGATAAATACAGATGAATAAATACATTCTATATATTTTGTAAAATAAAAACACAATAATTGTAGAGAATTTAATTTTTTTAATTTTTTTAAATATATGTTATAAAAAAACAACAAAAAATATATTGAAAAATAATGTTGAATTGAATTGTTTGTAGGCTTAAGTATTTATGAAAACTAAATACAAGTTGACAAAACAATGTAATAAAACTTGTTGTCATAAAGCCATTCGATTTTGATTACGGATGAAAAAACGTACATTACTACAGGGCTTCACCACAAATATCTAATTACTCTAAAGGGGAAGGGGTAACTTAAAATTGTATAAATAAGTCGTTTGTACGTGGTATATCCACTGTTTGATAATGGCCTTACAAGCCGAAACAGCTGTAACACATAAAAATTACTTAACCCGTAGAACTTAATAATAATATTTATTAAAATTTAATTTATTTTAAATTTCGCTAAAAAATTACATTATGTTCTGGAAAGCGAAAAAGAAAGGAAAAAGAAATTCACGCAACATAAACATGGTTCGACAAACATGAATCAAAATTTGTACAAATACAAACTCAAATTGCGTACTTATTAGTCGCAAATAAGTCAACCGATGAAATCAACCCACACAACATTAATATTTTATTACATCCTGTGGCGAACAAACTTTATTGTTTAGTTAGGTACGATGGATAAGTTGGGCAGAAATCAAAAATAGTTTCAAATATAATTAATCGCAAAAGGGCAAAATTCAATTACAAAACGTTTTACTGCAAATATCATTACGAAACATGTGTTTGATTCCAAATATGTAAATTATTTTCGTTTCGTACATTTTGCATGCATGATCAAATCGCGTAAATCGTACAAATCATCGTTCGATAAATATGCAAAAATATGATAAATTAAAAAAGCTGCGCAGCTCGACCTACGATAACGCCAATCGTGTTAAGCCAACTTGTTTAACGAGCCTTTCAAAGGTCGGTACCAATTTCGTATTAAAATGATAAAAATATGCAAATAAATAAATTACTATTTTAATTATGATTTACTTATTTATTTAAATAATTATAATTTAAAATATGGATTAGGAGGCGGTGGTGTCTTTGTTTTATGCAGGCCCCAAACATCTAATTACAATGTCTACAAAATTTGATACAGGCAGGAGGGAGTTGAAATATCTGGGAAGTGCTGTGGAATGATTATATTTTCCTCAGGATCCTAAAGTGTAACTGAATTCGAATGGTACACATTTATATCAATAATGTGGAAGGCTTCGTACAATTGCCGAAGATCCTAAAGAGTTACTAAGGAAAGAATGGTAATCCATTTAAATACAGGGTGTACCAGAGCCTAGCAGCAGAAACTTTGCCGGTAGATTCCTGCATATATTATGAGTCTAAAATGTTCAAACAACCATGGCCTAATATCAATAGTTACGGAGATATGCAATATCAACGCTTGCATTTTTTTTTGCAAATAAATGAACTATCATTACACTAACTTATATCGATTATGAAAAATTCATTCGCTTTAATACAAGTCGAATAAAATTATAAAAACCTTGCAAAAATTGAAAAAAGTTATTTTTTACAAAGTTTTTATCATTTTATTTAAGTTGTATTGAAGTAAATGAATTTTTCATAATCGGTATAAGTTACTGTAATAATAGTTCAACTTTTTACAAAAAATGAGTCAGAAATATTGAAAAAAAAATGCAAACTTTGATATTGCATATCTCCATAACTATTGGTATTAGGTCATGGTTGCTTGAACATTTTAGACTCATAACATAGTCAGGAATCTCCCGGCCAAGTTTCTGCTGCTAGCTCTGGTATACCTTGTATAACTAAGTAACTATCAAGCTGTGTCTCCACAGGGTTGGCTTCTGCCAACTTTCTAGAGTAGAACGCCATACTCTTCTGTTCTGGCTCAGCACTTTTGCTTCGACCACATTCATACATCTTTTCATGCACGCTTATTATTGAATATCCTACAATATTTGATTTTTCTGATCATGTCAGGTGCTGCCTTCAACGCCCTCCTCAAATATTTTCTTTACGATTCACTCCTCATACGTTCCACATGACCAAAACCATCTCAGCGATCATTTCTTTCTGCTATCTACTGCACCGTAGCTACTAGCTAGAATGCGTATTCTGAGATAACGGAGTTTAATGTTTTTTGTTCTCGTAATTCAAACAGAACAGTAAACTTTAAAAACGATACTTTTGGATGTCAGCATGACAAAAAATTCATTGCAATAACACAATCACAATTTAAAAGGGATATTCTAACTCGCGATTTTAAAAAAAATGTATCAAATGCAAATGTACATATAACTTTTCATTAAAAACAATAATGATTTTTTGGTGCATAATACAACTGACGTTATACAAATGTCAATCTGAACTATTTTTTTTTTTTGGAAAAGTGATAGTCTATCGCTCATATTAATAATATGTACAACTTGCTAAATGTAGAATAATTAGATTAACAATTACACTTTTTTTTCGATTCAAAATGCTCAATGCCTTCTAAAGCAAACGCGTCTAACAAAAATTGATGAAGTAGGATTAAAAAACATGTACGTTATTATTTTCATGTGTATGAATTTTTATCTTCAATTGTTTTGGGAAAAAATTAAAGTTATTACCATCCACTCTCATTCGCACAAAAATAATTTTATATGCTATATACCAGCGTTTCCCAACCTGTGGTACGCGTACCACAAGTAAAAAGTAAAAAAAAAAAAAACAGCCATAAAAATGTAATTTAAAATATTTTTAAATACAATTTCATTAATATTATTATATTTAAAACAAAAATTTCGCCTGCGGCGCTACTGTAAATTTGTAAAAATGAATGTGTAAATTGTGTTGTTTTCATCAGAAGAATTTTTTACATTTAGCGTGTTTAATTATTTTTATATATATATATATATATATATATATATATTATATATTATATTTTCTATTAATATCGGTAATTTTTTTTTTATAAATTGCCTGCGGCGCATTTCATTTTTTATGCAAACAATTCAATTTAATTCTATGTAATTTTTTTTAATAAAAATTAGTTGTCAAAAAATACTTTTTTAAATGTCCTGGTTTTGAATTTCGACAAGAAATGAGCTTCGACACCTTTTATTTTAAAAAACATTGTGAAATGTAAAGTTCAAATGTCTCATTTTTATCAGAAAAAAATAAAACCTTTTGTATTTTTTTAAACTTAAATTAATTGATGTCTGGGAAATATAGTCACCCTATAAAATTTGTAATGCGAATAGAATAACAAATTTCTCGAAATACAATCATTTTTACGTACGCGAGCCAAAAAAGGTTGGGAAACGCTGCTATATACCTATCTAACAGACATAACATAATTTAACAAGAAAATAATTCAATTTTTCATTTCATTCAAACACTGGCGACACGATTACATCCGCGTCACGAAGGAAATTTGCGGGATAGTACATAAACTACGCCATTTTGAAATTTTCAAAATAATTTTTCAATGAAAAATATTAACCAGTATACGCCTTAAACAACGACAATAAAATGAAATTTGTTTGTGCTATAGTTACTTACGTCAAAAAAAACTATTTGACTGTATTCTTAAATGCCTTAAGGTGGTGTGAATCCTTGGCAATAAAATCACCATAAATGATTTTAATAAGCCAATTCAATAAAATTCCAGTAATTATTAGTTCGTTGTCTGTCTGTCCATAAATTGCTGTGACGTCTATAACTTTCTTATAATTTTTTTTTACCACATGCATTTTCTAAGCAAATTTTGTATAGGTAGGTACACTTATTCTTTAGGAACCAACATTTAAAAGTACGTAATTTTTGATGGGTTACAGCAAGGTAGTAGGTACCTACATTTATCTACATTATCTTCGATCGATTTTCGGTTCCATATTCAAAAGTTTCGGAACTATACATCTTTGACAGCCGTAATGAATACCGAATGAATTAATGTGCTTTTTATTTAGAAACGAATATCTGACAATTACGTCATTTTTGTAAAAATATCGCTATAGGTCGACCACAATGAAAGGACCATTCCCTAACTTTGTCCGGTAAGAAGAAAGCGGGGGGAAAGTTGCCTGGCAAGTCCGTTTTACAAGCCTCGATATGATATTCCAAAAATATATATATTTTTTAGTTTAAAAAAGGTTACTTACTGACTAGAAAAACTTCTTTTGTGTTCATTTTTTGCGCACATTCTTTTGAATGCGGTGTAGCTTTAATAACATACACACCTAAAATCGTAATTCAAACAGTTCTAATTTTCAATTCAATAACCAATCATTCGTCAGCTTTTGAATTAAGCATCTTTATGATTGGCACGCGATTCAAGATGGTCGACAATACATTATTTATATTACTGGAACACTAATTTCAAGTGAATTTATTTATGACAGCTTAATGGATGCGCGCGCATTTCGTGGACTCGCATTCCCGCAAAAAATGAAAAATTCAAAAAGGAATTTCAATGTATTTTTGGACGCCTCAAGATGGTATTTACACTGTTAACCCTGTCATTTGCACTCGTTAGCCACAGAGTGTGGTTTTGTGAAGCAAATTAGCTGATGCACATGTTTCATCACATGCCAAATCTCGCAGCGTTAGCCGGATAAGAGAAACCCAATATAATACATTTGGCGCAAGTCAATCGTCGAGGTTATTATTTGATTTGATCCGCTATCTGTTACAATGTCGGTAACACGTGCGCAGCGACCGCTCCGGGCCGCTTCCTGCCGGTCGGTGAAACAGACACCGCTACACCCGCGGGGCCACTTGGCCCGCTATCGGGACGGACGCAACATTTTGATTTTTTTATCGTCGTATCGAGACTCGTTCGGAGACGATCGCCGCCTGGTACAGGCACCACGGGTCTGCGCTGACTGTTAGCGCGTCATTCTGAAATATAAGGGTTCAATAGCATTCAATGCAGTTTCGTTATTGGCGAACCGAGTCATCCTTTATGTTATTTATGTTATTGCTTGCCCAGCGTAAATTGGCATGCGGCGATTTGGAATTAAAACCCGCCCCGCCCGCACCCGGCGGTAACCCCTCGCCATGTCATTCAGTTCAATTTCGTATTTACTCGGGAGCTGTGACATCTTGATTACCAATATACACTGAATTATTATGTTCAAAACATCCAAAACAGTTCGGGATGGTGCAAGAACAATTGCTGTTTCGTTTCTTTAGTGTTGCCCGACCAAATTTCTGTTAAAGGCTCTGACACCGGTCATCGGACATTCTGTACATTATGTATTGTGTAATAAATTTATACCCTGGCAACTTCTGTTACGCGACAGGGACGCCCTCCCTCGCACGCCAATTTATACTGGTACGTCTATAGTACCTATATAACCACTAAAAATAACTTTTTTGTCTACTGGTTTCGAGACGTATCCGTCTCTTCGTCAGGACAACTACTACACTAGCATGTAAATAACACTACACACCGCAACCATAGTATTATTTGCACACCAACACCTTCACAAAATACTCTTCACGTGCTGGTGTAGCGGTTGTCCTGACGAAGAGAGGGATTACGTCTCAAAACTGGTAGACATAAAAGTAATTTCAGTGGTTATATACTAATATAAATAACATTTCGTTAAAATGTCTGATATATTAATGTCTAAAATATTCCTTTATATTTTTATTATTTAAAGAAGACAAAGTCGAAGAGAGATTCTGATATTTTCGAAACTTGAGTAGTAATGTATGCCTAAAATTATAATTTAACTCGAGTAAGGATAATATAGTTTTCACCAAATTTAATCGCCATATATGAATTGTCTCACACAATTCATTGTAACATTCACAATTCATATGAATAATCACAAAATTCATTGTAATATTAAGTAATTGAATATTCCCTCTATTTCGTTTTTTCCAGTTTCGTTTTCCAGTCATTCATTAAGCTTCTAAAATCGTAAACGATGAGTTAAGCGACAGCATCAGTGATGACACGTATGACGATATGGGCAAATCCGTGCTGAAATCTCTGGTATTCTCCATAGCGCTGTCAATCAAAACGCGACCAAACATTCAGCTGTAGTAGGTAAACACGTACAGTAAATAGTGGATATTTTAAAAATAAGGCACAGGGAGTTCCTTCACTTTTTAAGAAGTCAATTTGTAAAATACTAACTGGCTAATACAGTAGTAACTCCTCAAATTTTTGCAGTGACATGTTTTTCTGTCGATTTTTAAATGTTTTTATGACAACTTTAAAATCATTTAATAATCATCCGAATATCCGATGTACAAATGATTGTCAAAATATAATATTATGGACAACTTAAAAATAATAATCCCGCAGTGGACAATTCCAGTAATTGTGTTCTCGTGTATTCTAGTTAATAATTCGGAAGAATATCATATATACATTAAAACAAATATTGCTTAATACTCCACATTAAAAATATAAATGTATCATTACCAGTTACGAAATCTATGTATAGTATTTCATGAGAAGGACTACAGATGTCTCTAACATAGTCCCTTCAAATATATGGATGGTTTCAATTTGGAACATACATATACAGATCTTTCGATAATTAGATATTATGTGGATGTTCTTACAATGGAATTGGTAAATGTTGCATTGTGTAGAGTGATCACTTAAGCCAGCTCATACAGGTTGAGTCCTGAGTCATTATATAAAAGACACATTTCTCATATAAATAGCTTCGTCTCTGTGAGATTTCTATAATCTATCTTAATTAAATATAATCTCGAAGTGGACAAATCCAGTAATTGTGTTCTCAGAATATACATATAAAAATATTGTTAACTTTAAAATCATTCAGTAATCAACTTGTGTATCGATCATCTGATATAGGTACATGATAGTCAAAATATAATAATATGGACAATTTTAAAATCATTCAGTAATCATCACTTGAAGAATGTAAAAAATTGGCTATTGAGACTTTTGGGATACTAAATAATTATATTTTGCTTTTCAAATAGAGAGTATGTACCTAGATTATAATATTGTCAGTCATGTTGGTATTGCCATTGAGAAAAACACCAGACGACCTCCCTCGGCTATAGCTAGAAGCGCTGCGTCCATTTGTACTCGTCAGTGTATACGAGTACAAATGTCCTACCTATTACCGGTGGTGCGGTACATTACGTATTTAATTACATGCATAACATTAAACCATTTTTAAAGTAAGTCTGATAGGGTATATTTTTGCGTAAATTGATTGAAACATCTTGTACTTCCAGGCAGGTAGACCACTTCGTTTTTGGGAAAATAATTATTTTTCCTACACTAAAAAAAATCTGCGGAGACACTGGCCGCGAAGCGGTCACTATAAAAATCCAGCCATTAGTCGATCGTCTACAGTAGATTTCTTTCTGCTAGTATATATTCTAGTATGACGTATTGGGTTAACAATACTTATATCATCAAAATACACAATTCTCTATGCAAAAACATCCATCACTAACGTAGCAATGTCCGTTATTTTGTCACTTACGCTACCGAGACGCTACGCTAGATGGCGCTGTTTTAACTCGCGGTCGAAACGACGCTACAAGAAGGCTCTGTTTACAATCTAACACAAACGTACTGCGATTCCACGATATTTTTATTTATTGTGCAAGTTCCATTATAACTGGCATTCTGTGAAAAAATTAAACAAAACTATAATTTCAGCAAGATGTCAGGTCATCTGGATTAACCGGAACGCTTCGTATTGTAATGTGTGTTAATATAAAAAAATAATTTGCGTATAACTCATAACCAATTAATGGGCTAAATCCAAGATAATGGTCCCATTGCATATACAACGAAAATGAGTATTTCACTATATTATTGAATGTGCTAATAACAAAATGGAACATAATTTACGTTTAAATAGTAAGTATTAAATAAGATATTACACTTTAAAGTTCCGAAAAATGCACGCATATTTTGACATTTCATAGGCAATATATGAGGTTAGGTTAGGTTATTAGGTTTGGTTTGGTTAGGTTAGGTTATTAGGTTTGGTTTGTTTAATTTAGATTACGATTATTTTAGCTAGATTAAATTAACAGGACGTTAAATTATATAGTGAAATACTTATTTTCATTGTATGAACAATGGGACCATCATCTTGGATTATTCCATTTCAATTTTAAAATTTACATTTTTTTTCTTTTTTAACTATTTTTAACATTATCTTATTGAGCCATGTACCTACTTACTTTACATATCTGCTAATTATTAGAATGAACACTATTATTCTATTACATATATTTTCCTTTTTTGCACTGAGATCTGTCATACGTGGGATATAAATGCAAAGACAGCAATATCAACAAAAAAATTAATGCAGTCATCGAGGATTACTACTTTATGATGTACTGTATTCTTGTTTGTATAGGTAGATAGTATAGTAGATTATGTAGTATAGGTGATTGTATAGTAGATTTAAGTATTCCTATGATTTACTTTATTATTATTATTGATCTACTTTCATTCTTACGCTTATACTTTCTTTAATTGTCATTTGTTAATATTACATAAATGTCATATGAGAATAACAGAACAGGTTTTTACCTAGTGTGGCAGTTATTAGTAACTTGTATTAACAAAGGTAAATAAGCAATAAAATAAACAAATAAATAAAATAGGAAATATAGGAAATGTCGGAAAAGCACTGTCTGCTATGACACAGTAAAGTACAAGCGGGCAAGGCACCGAAGAATGTTTTATTTTGCTTACAAATTCCTCAGAAAAAATGCTACTAGGTTATAATTTCTGTAATCACTATCAAACGATGTAAACTAAATTACATACACAAAAAATATAAAAAATCCACGCCCCACAGTACGGCGAATTCGCATTCACATATATGAAATTGAACGAAAACACTAATGTTTAAAAAGCATAGCTCTAACGACTGAGAAGAATTTCATTGAATGTTGCAATTTTTACTACTGGCAACGTAATAATTTAAAGAATGGTAGTTGCACATTATTGTGCAATTTTCTTTAAAAGCGAAAGATGTCGTTCTTATATGAAAAAAGCATTTTAAAAATTTATATTTTTCAACGAGTCAGTTAAGCCGATTGACTCCTTTACATTTTCAGGCACGTAGGTATTTTTCAGGTGGGTTAGATTTTCAGGTACCTACTCATTATTTTACTATATTTTATTTTCACATTAACGATGCCGGTATCGATAAAAGGCGCTTCCAATACTTTTTTTTAAATCAATAAAATTTTGGAAGCATTGAGTACCGTTTTCTCTACATGCTAAGCCAGTATTCTACCATCTTAGCTACTTCCCTAATAAACTGTGGCGTTAAAGTGCGTCTGTTTTGGAATATTCCGTTCATATCATAGATCACCAAAATATATAGACATTAACTAACGTATATATCTTGGTACACAACTGGTGCTACAGCTGGTTCCAATACGTATGACTTGTTTAAAAAATTACTATGTTATATTAATTTGTTAAATTAAAAAAATTACTATGTTATATTAATTTGAAACAATTATGAAAAAGTTAAACCAAATACTCTTAAAAGTATAATAATGTCTTTTTACGTAAGTAGCACCTAATTACAAGAAGACGTTTTTACTTATGTGACTTGGATTAGGAGAAAATTTAAAAAAACGTTTATTGGAAAAAAACATTTTGTGTACTAGGAGAATTAATTATTAAAGAATAAATAGGTACTTAAGCTGCAGTATTAATGTGTCTTAAATATACAAGAGAGGGAAAATTCTTTCGCTGTAATCCAACTCCCTTTACTTTGTTGTTTATATATTTTTTTACATTATCTTTTATTTATTTTTTTAAAAAAATATATTTTTGCATTTTTTTTTACATTTTACATGCAACATTAAAAGAGCCATTTTACATACATACAAATTAAACATTATAATTTATGCATCAAATCTTAATACACACAAATATTACATTATTTAAAAAAAAATACTTTGTTCTGTTAAATTTTGTAAGAAGTTTGTATTAATGTAGAGGCAAAGATATTTGTGAACGGTTGTTTTCAAACCTACTTGATTCTTCGACAGTGTAGCGGTTAACATCCTGTAACGCGAGAAATCTGGGTTCGGTTCTCCCCCTGATAGATTTTTATTTTAGTTACTTAATTTAATTTATCAATATTGTTATCCCTCGAAAAACATTCCCTTTGCAGGAGTGGCATAATGCTTGTGTCTGCGCTTTTTTAAATCGAAAATCATGGCTTGATAAAATCACTGATATATTGTGACCTCGCCGAGAATCGAACCTACAATCCCGGGCATAAGAACCTAGTATCACTTCCACTGGACTACGACGATCGCTATGCATTATTTACAGAAATAAAGAAATACGGCGCAATCGTAAAATACGGTATGTGCCTAGATTTTAACAACATGATTCCTGGTAAAGTCGAGTACTTTTATTTCAAATTGATATATGATATTGAAATAAAATGATTCAAATACCAAAATGTGTAGCCTAGTGAAAGATTCAAAACTTTGAAACCTTTCTTATTCTTTTTTTTTTTCAAAAGTTGTTTGTAAAAGGAATCTCGGATAATCGATTTCACGGTTAATCCAAAAGCATTGAAAAATTGAACATGAATAATTTTCGTGCAGCTAGTTTATTACTGTTTAATTTTTTGTCTTGAACGGCAGTTTGTCGAATTCCGCGCCCTTTTTAAACCGTTTTTACCATCCAGTAGGCGCGCTTAAATTACCCTGCAACTTACACTCGTCAAGCGCAACGCCACCGTCATAAATTACGCGGTATTTTGTAAAACAGTGAAAAATATCATTTTACGATTAACAACTGTCACTGTACGCAGCGGGCATGATGACAGTATTAAATAATAAGTGATTTCAGGGGAAGAAAATATTTTGAAAGGATTCTAAAAAATGATCCAGTTTTAAATTAATAAGATTTTCAATAAAATAAAAGTATAAAATTATGCAATCCACCTTTCTAACTGAAACACCGATCAGAGCGAATAAAGTCACGCCTATATACCCATCACCGTGTCTTTGAACTGTTGTCATAGACACAATGCAATGCTTACTAAGGCTTGACGTCACGTAGACGGCACGACAGCTGCGGACGTTTTCGCGCGAAATTAAAAATAGGTACATGAAAATGCAATTATTGCCTAAAAACCTAGTTTATTACTGATATAATTTTATTTTCAGTAATAGTGGACGAGTCCCTACATTAAGAAGTTTTTTTATATTATATCATCATATTATTACATTTTTATATCAATATAGAAGATTATTCTAAAATCTGTCCTCAGATAATCCGCATCCCGTTTAACCAGATCCCGGATGATGGAGAGTCTGCTGGATAACTTCTGACGCGCGTACGTAAGTACACGCACCCATTTTTTTTGACGAGTGTGCAACGTGTTGCCTCTGAACACATGTTCCAAGTTCCAACACACACGAGATGACAAGGACGAGAGCGCGCCGCGCTGTACCGGCACGCGACGGCGCCGAACTCTCCTGGGATTGCTCAGAAAAACGGTTCCAAGCTGGTACCGCGCGCGCCGATCCTAATGCGTCCCACACACACGCGGGCTTATCTATCTTCGCTCTGGTTTACAAACCACACACCACTAAAAATGTGGCACATATTAATCGTCTTAATTTATTGCCTGATGGTGTGCTGTTTGAAAAATACGCGAATTCCGTTAACACTTTTTCAAATCGTCAATAATGAGAAAAATGCATAAAATACGTAAACACAATTTGAAAAGTTGTGTTTGTATTTAAATTGTAATTATTTAATTTTAAAAAAGGATTAAACAAAAAATAACCACCCATATCAGACATAAGTATAATACAATTAACAAAATATCATTTTTTTTTATCAAAGAGCTTTAAATGAATAAATAAATTGATAATGGTGACGAAAGCATTGAATGTACTATTTTATAAATTTTTAAAAACGTACCCAGTCAAATCAATAAACGAAAATATTTCATACGAGGGGTATAAAAGCAAAAGCAGCTTTATCTAAAAAAAAATGTTTTGTATGCAGTTACCGAGGATTACTAATTTAAATAGTACTAAATTCTAGATTTTATGTATCTATCCCTTCCAAAATCTTGTTTCCTATAAATTTATAGGATATGTTACCTATAAAATCTCGAATCCAGGGCATTAAATTAGTAATTCTCGACGACTGCATTCAAATATATTTTTCGATATTGCTGCCTTTTCTTTTATACCCAACATTTATTCTTACGAAGGAGTAGGTTTATTCAATGATCTCGTTACCATTTCCTATTCATTATTAATGAGGTATAAAAAGCAAAAAAAAAACATAATTCTTTGAGTAACATTGTCCTAACGTTTCGTTCACAGCCGTAACTCACGGCAGAAATATATTGAATTCCCTATATTAGAAATGTTCTATATCAAGTTGTATTTTTCGATAACACAGGTATGTGGGATCCTTCGGTTCAAATCAAATGCCGCATAGAGCAAGCTCGTGCAACCTTTATCCACATGAAAAATGATCTCAATCTTGGATTACGAATGCGAATGGTCAGATGCTAAGTGTTTTCAGTATTATTCTATGGAATGGAAGCATGGACGCTTACCGAAGAACTGATAAGGCAACTTGAGCCATTCGAGATGTGGATCTGCAGAAGAATTCTCAAAATAAGCTGGATGGACAGAGTTACGAATGAAGATGTTATGGCTCGGATGAATACAGAAAAAGAAGTTATTAAAACAATACAAATCCGAAAACTTCAATATCTAGGACGTGTGATGAGACATCCAGAGAAATACGAGACCTTGCATCTCATAATGCAGGGAGAGATTGCCGGAAGTCGGGGCCCTGAAAGAAGGAGGACTTCATGGCTGAAAAACTTGAGACAGTGGTTTGGCCAGTCTACTGTGGAGCTGTTCCGGGCCGCAGTAAACAAAGTCCGCATAGCCAACATGATAGCCAACATCCGTTAAACGGACAAGGCACGAGAAGAAGAAGAAGGTAGGTATAGATTAAAACCAATATTTTCAACACAATGACACTTGACAGATTTCTTAGCGTTTTTCTATTTTTGAGTAACAAATACCAAAAACTATCTTGTTATTTCCGAATATTTTGTTAGGTATATAGGTGAGTACTTACTTACATTAGTTTAACTTTCGCGCGAAACACCAAACCAAAACTTAGCAGCAGACATGTAATTACAATGATTTATTTTCTAATATAAATTACCGGAAAACAGACAACGTAACATATCTTGCGAAAAATGAGTCTTCATTTTGAAAAGGTTTTCTAAAAGGCACCCCCGAGGATCAGTATTACAAATAGTTTTATTATTATTTTTGTATTTTCTAAGATACATTCACGATCTAGCTGTACGTTTTCAACAGGATGCCAGGAAATGAATACCTAGGAAACAAAGTATCAACCGGTTTTCACTCATACAGATCCACTGGGAAATAGTATTATTGTTTGGCAGAGATTTTGTTTTTCCACGTTCTTTCCGAGAATTATTATTTCATTTGTGGAAATATTATCTACAGCCAATATTATTAAATTTCGATGGAAACAATGTGATATTTTTATTATAAATCTTTGTTAATTAACGTTATGATAAGAATTCATAATGTTTATTACGACGTTCGTTTCATTAGTTGTCTATGATTTTCGTTACTGGATTATATAAACACACAATTATCGCATTATAAATTATCAATTACTAAAGTTTTACAAAATTAAACATTGATCAAGATATATTATAAGTAGATGTCTCATAGAGACGAAAGTATATTTTTTATGGGAAAGTAGGTATGAAAGTCTTTTTGGGTGTTGATAGGGATTACGACTTTTCGTACGTCTGGCTTAAGTGATCACTTTACACAATGTAACGTTCACCATATCCACCACTACCATACCACATCTATCAAATTTTTGAAAGATGTATATATTTAAGTTTTACAACCCATTTCACATGTGTATTGTAATTATCACTAGCGCCACCGGCGTCCAATGCATATTCATTCCCCTATTCAAATCATCAGATGTCATATGATGATGAGATATTTATATTTTTGATTGGAATTTTTAATGCAAATTTTCTGTATTTTACCTACTACATTCTAGTAAGACATGTATAAGATACAGACATTAGACTTTAACATTACGTATGTAACTTATAAGATACTAGCTGTTCGTACCCGGCGTTGCACGGGTTAAGGATTGAGTTGAAAACAAATTTGTGGGGGAAACAAAGGTTTGATTCGAACGGTATAGATTTGCATCGAAAATATATCAGGGGGAGGAGAAAAGGTATAAAGGGAGGAAGGAAATATCGCCTATGTTACCCGCTGAGTCTTAAAGAATATTTTTTTAAATTTTGAGACCGATCGGTCAAACGATACAGATTTGAATCGAAAATATGTCAGGGGGAGGAGAAGGGGTATGAGAATAAGGGGGAAATATCGCCTATGTTACCCGCTGAGTCCTAAAGAATAAGTATCCAAATTTTGAGTCCGATCGGTCAAACGGTACAGATTTGCATCGAAAATATGTCAGGGGGAGGGGAAGGGGTGTAAGAATAGGGAGGAAATGTTGCCTTTGTTACCCGCCGGGTCCCAAAGCATAAGTATGCAAAATTTGAATCGAATCGGACAAACGGTGTGGATTTGTATAGAGAACAGACAGACATTGAGTTTTATAGGTATAGACTAGCGATGGGTTCAGTTATAATTTAAAATTATTAATTAAATACGCCAATATTTTGAACAGACCCTAAATATTCACAATGTATGCAAAATTTGGTCCAGACAGGGGGTGGAGTGGAGTTTAGAATCCTCAGGATCCTAGAGTAACTGAGAAAATGTTAGAATAGTTGGCTTTCAATATAATACACATTCACATCAGCGGCAGGGGGTGGGGTTGCCAAGGTTGAGGGAAATAATATATTTTGATCAGGATTGTAAAGAGTAACTACGTAAAATTTTATGTTGATCGTTTGAAAGACGTAGAATTTGTCTAGAGAACATTTAGTTTTATACACATATACCTACATCCCATAAAAAATTACGTCCTTTTACAATATAGGTATTTCAGCCACGATTTAAGGCTGTGAGAACAACGCCATCTAGCATAGCGTAGCGTTGGTGACGGACATGGTTTCGTAGAGATTTATATTTTTCTTTGCTTTTTATACCTTGTTATTATTTGCGTCATCTGGTAGTGTTATTGACAGATTTTGTTATATACATAATTGTGTATTCCGATATACATACAGATAAGTAAAAAATGTACGATATTCAATAGACTTTATCCTACATGGTTTCAGAGCATCTGAGGGGAAAGAAAGAAATGAGGAATGAGAGGAAGAACACTATTTTCAAGCCCGGAGATATTTAATGTTAAAAAGATTATACATAGTACGACACAAGAAATAATTCCGAGTCTGGGATTCCACCAAACCATCCCGGGTGGCATACCCCATTAACTGCACATTCGTGCAATAATGTGTTCCGGAAATAAGCAACGAACATTGTTTGCCTGCTTCACAATCCGAGTTTTTAAGGCTTTTTCCAAATCTAACTCCTTTTTCTCATACAATACTCGCTCCTAAATGGCATGAACTTCCTCTCTTCAGCACAACGTAACTAAAATACTCTTTTATTATACTATTTTGCTAAATTTTGTGTCTTTAGTTCGAATATTATACAATTTTTTTTACACTCTACTTTAATCTTTATTTGAGTACATATTTTCTGAATTTACTTGCTTCTCAATATAATTAAATTATATTCTGTATTATTATTGAATTATATCTGTAGGTATGTGTAGGTACCTATTTAATTTTTATAAAATATTAAAATAAAATTTAATAAATCGAATAAAATTTTCATAATCGATATAAGTTACTGTAATTAAGTAACTGTTCAACTTTTTGCAAAAAATAATTCAGAAATATTGAAAAAAAATGCAAACTTTGATATTGCATATCCCCATAATTATTAATATATTAGGTCATGGTTGCTTGAACATTTTTGACTCATTATCAAGGCAGGAATCCACCTGTAATGTTTTTACTACTAGCTATGAGACACCCTGTATATACCTATAATAATTATTATTATATGTACATACATATATGTGGGGTATAAAAGCAAAGGCAGCAATATCCAAAAAAAATTGAATGCTGTCATCGAGGATAACTAATTCATAATATACTAAATTCGAGATTTTATATTTTTAGGAAATATGATTTTGGTAGGGATAGATACTTAAAATCTAGAATTCAAAACATTTTTTTTAATTTATTGATATTACTGCTTATATCCCACATATTATGTCATTTATTATATTTCTCATTTTATTTTATTTTGGGAAACATACAGTAAAATGTTATAAAAAAAATTATATAATATCAAAAAAATATACATTTAGCATGACCAGTGAAGTTTCCTCGAAGCTGGTAAAAAAAAAACTAAGCAAAAAAATGATAAAGAATATGTGATAAATAATAAATATTTCAAAGATTTAAATTATGATACTGCATAAAACGGGAAGGGTAGGAAGAGAGAGGGAATGGGATTCAATTAAAGTAGTATTAAATTTATTTCAATAATCGTAAATTTAATTAAATTAAAATTAATTAAAATTTAATGAAATAGCGTCGCGAGGTATATTAAAATTGCAAGATTATTAAATTTGCAAGCGGTCACCGAAGTCATTGCTGAAAGCAAGGCCAAAGGAGCAACGGTTTGGGAGAACCAAAACTAATAATTTCTTCGAAGTCTTTTAGACATCCGGATTGAAAAGAAACTACGCCTAGTATAGAGTAGGAGCCAGCGACCGCCAGACTTACACTAAAGTAGGTAGGACGGTTTGGATATTATGACATTTGAGTTCGGGGGATTTTGGCAGAAAACAGGTAATCAAAAAGTAAAACGTTAAATTCTAATGCAATATTGGTAAATAATGGCCCGAATAAAACCTACGAAATTCAGATTTGTTACTGTAAAGTAAACGATATGATTATTTACAGAGCTTCAAAGCATCTAGCGGAAGAAATGACCTGCGAAAAGCATCTGGCAATGATGAATATGAGTGTATATTACTGTCCCTTTAAACATATTAAGAAATCAGGTTGGTTTTTTATACGTTTTACTTACCCATTTTTTGTACCCCTATTACCAAATCTGCCAAAATCCCCCGAACTAAAAAGTCATAATATCCAAGCCTTCTTACCCACTATAGTGTACATCTACAGAACATATTTCAAGCTTTATACTATAACTTAAGTCTGGCGGTCGATATCTCCTAGTCTAGTAGAGATCATTGAAAGAAACCTGCCCACGAAAAAAGACGAACGAAAAACTAAGATCTTCAATAGTAATTAACTTTACGTAACACAATTATTAAAAAAAAAACACTTTGTATAAAACCACCACTTGTTGAGTAACCAACATATTTCGGGATCAATGGTCACTTCATCAACGTATATCTACGTCTAATAGTAGGTATAGGTAAACCTCTTTCCATTTAAGAAAGACAATCGAATTAGTATGTGTAAGCTGTGCGTACGAGGCACATTGTTTCGTTGTATTGATGTTTATACCCGTAAACACCAACACAACGAAACAATGTGCATCGTGTGCACGGCTTACACACACTAATTCATTGTCTTTCTTAAATGGAATGAGGTCTATCTACGTTGTATCCTGCGGGTGAAGGGACCATTGGCCCCGAAACAAGTTGATTATTTAATAAATAAGTTGTTTTTTTTATTATTGAAAAAATATAACATTTTTGCTATTTATAGCGTTAACTGTGTGGTTGGACACAATTATTAATTTGTGTAAACTATGTAGGTAGCTATAAACCACACCGATTGTTTTTAAACGTCTATCGGTTTCGTTACTGTAGGTACCTGCCTACTACGTCGGACGGACGCATACTGTGCGAAAAATAAGAATTTACCGTACCGTTGTCTCAAAACTTGTCTTCATCTCAAATCACAAAGTAAAGAAAAAATAACTACCCTTATTTGAAATCTGAATCTGCTTTTGTTCACTTTCATTTATCAGGAAAATGCTATTCCTGTGTAAATGTTTCGCCAAATTTTCAGTTCCATCTCAATTTAGGTTAAATTATTAACCACTTTTGCATTGCGTCCTCTTCGTAAAATTTAAAATAAAGATATTATATGCACATTATAATAAAAACGATATCTGGTTTTGTCAAACCACACCAATACTTTCTCTTACGTATGTATGTACCTAAGCGCAGAAAGCAATTTCATGCAAACACTTTTTTACAGGAAGAACATTCTGGAATTCACATGATGCATCGCGAATCAGGTTGGACCCCGGCCAGGATTTCGAAAATTTAGGATCCCAGAAGACTGTGCAACATGCGAAAAATTAAGACCGCGGTAAAATAAATTTGGATTATCATCATCGTGAGCCCGACAAAAAGGGGTGGGTCGTAGCTTGTAGCCAATGTTCCCTCCCTCTAATGGCCGATTGTATCAACTTGGTTTATTATCATTTATAATGACCTATTGGACTCTTACGGGATGAAGCATCAAAATCGGGTAAGAATACTGTGCATTTAACCTAAAAATAATTACTTCCTAATGATTATACGCTTGTACTCACTTAGGCATTTCTTAGACTCCTGCAGGTACTCACTTAGGCATTTCTTAGACTCCTGTAGTACTCACTTAGGCATTTCTTAGACTCCTGTAGGTACTCACTTAGGCATTTCTTAGACTCCTATAGGTACTCATTTAGAGCGCAGGTCACCTTCTTTTTTTTTTAAATATCCCTGCCTTTATTTTTATAATTATATATGATGTAGCGTATCGAAAAAAATAGATTTTTTGTACAAATTAACTTTTAGTCCTATTTTATTATTCTTAACACATAGATATATGTCGTTGCGGACTTTTTTATAGAACTTTTTGGGTTCTACAACCTCTCTATAGAAAGTATTTAAATATTTCTTATCGTTAAGGCAGCTTTCGTAAAAAACGCATCGCTCGACCATTTTTTCGTCGACTTTATTTGTAAAATAGGTCACCACGAAAAGCCCTTTTATTTAAACGGGATAATATATAGGCTATACACTAAAAGTCCATTCTAAATATTGGTGAAAGAATTTTTTAAATCTGATGAGCAGTTTCGAAGATTACCTCCTACATCCAAAGTTACAAACTTTACTTCTTTATATATTACTTTAGATAATGTAAATGTATTAATTTTGAAAACGGAATTGTTATAATTTCTAGGATATTTAGGATGGATAGACAACGAAAATATTATTGTTGGATTGACTATGGAAAAAGGTCTAGTCTAGAAAAAGGAACGTTTAGTTGAAACAACGTTCTAAGACGGGGCTTTAAACACTACTAAAATATTATTGAGTCGGGGCTTTATAGTGGTGTCGGGCGCGAAAAGTATGAGAACTCGGTCAGACCAAAATGTTTACATTTTGTAGGCGAAAGTCGAGTGGCGTCCGCCCCGACTTTTTCGTAATGGCCGCCGATTGGCATTTTTCAGTCATCACTAGCGACGAGATTTATTGTTATTATTTACTTGTGCCGTCTGCGCGTGGCGTATTGCCTACGTAAATAGTGACACATGTATTATCTATAATACGTTTTTGACGAACGCCTGGACATACCCGAGTGGACATGCGGTGGACCACCACAGTTACCCAGTGCGCCGGTCGGGGTGCGCATGTCGGAGAAGTTTCTCGAAATCGAGCTTTTAAAACCGCGGGAAAATTTTTAAATAATAAATCAAGTCAGTGATTTTTTTTAAATTGCGCCTAAAGTAAGTATCAGAATGAGTAGTTAATAATTTATAAATAATCGGAAAAATTTTCTAATTCTATATTTTTGTCATTGAATTTTTTTTTCGGAAGTTTCCCGGGTAAAATGTGAAATAGATTTTATATACAATTAATGCGTATTTTCATTTTTATTTTCTTCATAACAAAAAAAACAACATCTGAACTTGAAATGCAATCCAGAAGATTAAAGAGTCCAAAACAAAATACAATGATCTATACACAAAGCGGGTTGGGCGAATCAGAAAAATATTACATGCAAGAGTGGTATGATACATGTGTATGAGTATCACCATGTTACATCATCAATCCACTAATGAACATCTGTCAATCTTCGCCATGTTACTTCCGCTGCTCCAACATATCCATCGAAACTGGGCGTCCATGTGAAATTATTTTTAATGAATAACATTATTAACTCTTTTTTTTACCCATTTGAAAATTCACAGTTTGGTGAATTTTCTCAATTCTTCACTTTCAACAACTTTCAAAACTCAGTATACAAAAAACTTCAAACTTGTAAAAAAAATTTAAAAAATAACAAAATTGAAAAGCTTTGTGTTAATAATTTTTTTTATTCTACATTTAGTAGATCTTGTATGAATATTTCAATTTAGTAAAAACACCTTTTTTATTTACAGATGACTGGTGATTCCTCTTCACTCGACTTCTTCGAACCGATGGAGTTCACCAATTACTTTGAACATTATGAAAACACGGAAACAATTATCGAAAGCTATCCAGAACAATATGGAGCTTTGGAAATTGTGAATGATACCTATGAATACAACTGCGATTCCAACGAGAGCGAAAACACAGAGCCACTCCTGTTATCAGATGTACTGCGCCTAAACGAAATCACAGTGAACCCAAGTAGTTATGACATGCATTCAGAATCTTACATGCACCCAGATAATCTTGAATACCAACCGTGCACAGATATGAACGATATCCTAAACATAGACAAGGAATTGGACAATTTTCTTTCTGAATCTGCGTCTTCGTACGATTCTTCTTGGGATATCTCTTGCTTACCAGACAAAACCATGTTCTGTAATGAGTTCTGTGATAATTTTCTCAATGAAGGATCTCAATGCTTATCGTTACAAAATCATCCGGAACCCCTCTACATTCTCGGGATGGACTTATTCGCTTACAAAGATGAAGACTGTTGCAATACAAGCAACAACACAGGAATGATGAATCAAGAACCAGAATTTACAATCACAATAGACCCAGAATACAATATTCAATCAACACAAGAGATTAATCAAAATGAAGTACACCAGAGACCTAATAAACAAGTGATTCCGAGCGAAGAAAAATTGTACCCGTGCATGTTCGACGGCTGTTTTAAGCTGTATCCGAAAGCTTCTCACTTGAAAGCTCATCTCCGGAGACACACAGGGGAAAAGCCATTTTTCTGTACCTGGCCAAACTGTTCGTGGAAGTTTTCGCGGTCCGACGAGCTAGCCCGCCATCGCCGGAGTCACTCGGGGGTGAAACCGTATAAGTGCGATGACTGTATTAAATGCTTCAGCAGATCCGATCACCTCGCCAAGCACAAGAAGGTGCACAAGAAGAAGATGATGTTACCCAGGCAAGAGTATAGAAGAATTCCAGCGCAGCGACCAAGGGGAAGAAAGGCAGTTCTTTCTGGACTAATTTGATTTTTAAACAATTGACTATGTATTTCTAGTGCGTGAATAATAGTTGTGATGTGCCTATTGCAAAAGTTGTTTTGCAAAAAAACTAAATTTTGTTAGCGTAATTATATGTATGTATTATATTGTGTAAGAGTTTTATATTTAATATTTTTATCAGTAATAATAAAAATATAGTTTGTAAAAAATATTTAATATTTACTCAAAGAATACTTGAAAATTATTTTAAAAACATATTCTGAATAAAACCATCCACCACTCTTTACTTTTTCCTTTTTTGAAGGAGATTTGTAGGAATTAAAGATCAAGACGGAAATATTTTTTAACTGTTTAATGTTTCAGCTCTAACACATACCATAAACTTATGTCGAAAATTCATTCACAACCATCATAAATTCAATCTCTCAACCCATCTTATCTTATATAAAGAATAATTAACAAATATAACATATTATTATAATGTAATAATACATAGTGGCAGTGATAATTGGAATTGAATATACAGATATTGAAATTTTCTTCTTAAGCATATTTTATAATAGACAAATATATTTAAATTTACAACAAAAATACAGTAATTTAAGTACTAAAATGCATTGTGGTGTTTTTTATTCTGATTGAAAAAAATATATATTCTTTCCATAATGTTAAACATTACTTTTTCCATTCTTTTCCATCCATATCATGTATGCGGAAAAATGCATTTTCTCAATAACTGTATGATGATAGAAAAACGACAGAAAATGTTGATATTGGGGTACTTATTTTAAAAACGGTAATTATATGAACATTAATTAAGATGGTTTCTATAATATAGAAAGAGATAAACTGTTTTGTGACTGTGAAACTTGTGTTCGATTTTAACGATTGGTAAATTTTAATTATTCATAATTTGGTGAGCAATCGCTTGTAAACTAGAAACTAAGTATCCAACAGTTTAATCGCAGTTATCGCTCATTATTACAATCGAACATCAATCTCACTCACAAAATGTAATGGTTATAGTTCATTTGGGTTAACCTCATTCTTAAATATACTCTTCACATATAGTTATTTTATATTTCTTTGTCATCACCCTGAAACATAGAGATGCAGTAAGTTCAATCCAGTTGTAATATTCTATACATAAGTACTTAACCAGACCATGGACAGTAACAATAGATAAAGTAAAAATTAAGAAAAATAATATCTCCCCAATTTAAAAATTGCGACATCGACTGTTTTTTCTATAATTATTGGAATTAATTTCTGAAGAACTTCAGAGAAACTTAAGAAAAACGTGAAAAATTCGACATTTTACCAATTTATATAAATACAATAAAACCTGGTTAACACAAATTTCTTTAATTCTAAATTTGGCATAGTTCGAAATTTGTTCTAAGTAGACCCAATAAACCCAATTTCAAACAAAAATATCTGGATAATTCAAAAACATCAATAATGGCTAAAAACGTTTCTAAAATCAGTACTCCTATTTCCTGTTGAAAAGGCAATTGTAACATCCAATGTTAGTCAATAAGGATTTTTCAAAACGGAAAAAATAAGAATTTCAAAAACATTGTTAAACTTTTTGCTTACAGCGTATAATTGCCTTCTTCTTCTCCATTTGGTTATAAGTTCATTTAAATAACAGTCAGGTTTCATATCCAAATTTATACTTCTGCGATTACATTGCGGGCTTCTGATGTTCCCCCCGAATTATTGCATATTTAACAGATATCCGTAACATTCTCCAATGATGAGGAAATCCGCACAAACATAAGCCCAATTTATATGCACACCTCTTTGACAGCATCCGAAACGCTTTATATACTACTTCACAGCTTAATCAGCTACACATCAGGTCCATCACAACATCTTTTATTTTCGCATTTGCATATTCGCGTACCCGTCCGGAGTAAGAGTGATGGTTGGGGTAATTTATTTGAGGTCTCCTCAAATAAATTATTTACACCGCCACACATTTTTTGACAGAAGCTTGCAAATCTGTACAACAAAAAATTAATCACTTCATTTGGAACTGAGGGCATGACGCAATAGATGTGTCAATACCGTTCACGGGGCATCTGCATTTGATCAAATATACATTCACTCTCCGTAAAGGATTACGAAATTGCTCTCCTTGGTATAAAAGAATAAAAGTATAAAAATTCTTCCACCCTCCTTCCCTCCAGAAAGTATAAAAAGTTTTTCATCTAAAGAAATATATTAAACCCAACTTAGTTTTAGTTTAAAAATGCCTACTACCTACCTATCTACCAATCTTCCATTCCCTGTATTCTCAGTTGAAAGATTAATATGTAGAGTACGAGTAAGTGTACATCAGAAAGCAGCAAGTTGGCAAGACAAAATTAATTTGTCTTTAAAATAATAATATAAAATTTTAATTAACCAGGTCTTACGTAATTCGAAATTAAATTTTTTGGTCCCATTGAATTTTAAAAACCAGGTTTTTCTGCATTTGTAACGTTTTACATCAATAAAAAATTCAAATGTGAAGAACTAACATGTGCCATTTGAAAAAATTCTCATTATTTTGTGTTTAACATTCATCAGATATTCATAGATATCCATTCATATTCGTAGTTCAAGAGAAATAAAAATCACATTTTTTAATAAAATTAGATGGTGTTTTCTGAGCTATTCTTCTATGTATATCCGACTCCTCTAGCTGATGCTTATGTAATCCATTATGTGACATAAATATAAACTCATTGATTTTGGTAAATTTGCTTTATTCAAATTATAATTGTTTTGTATCTTGCTTCTACTTATTTCTTAATTATTATTATGGTTTGAACTATAATTTTGTCTTTCTAATTGTCTTATATAAACAATCTCTCTTTCTAAACACGATAGTTTTATACTTTCGAGTGGTAGCAAGTCACTTCTACATAATAAATACTCTTATAAACACAATGAAAACATGTTGCTACCAAATTAGAGACAAGTGAATAAAGAAGTAATTAATTTAAAAAAATAATAATAATCATGTGACCCTGTAATAAGATCCAAAACATCTGTCAGAGAGATCCAAGACACGAGGCGGAATAGCCCAGAAAACTCGACACAGAAGATTTAACATCATATGTATATTTTGAAATAAAAATTTCATTCACAATATCGCTCACATTCAATTCACTACATTTTAATAGTATAATATTTGTATAATAGTATTTGGCTTATCGGTCATAACACGGAATGCTATTTTACACAGATATTATAATGTTTAATATATAAATTCCTAATATAAATATATGTTAACAGCCCAAATATCTTAAACACTGATAAATCCATGCAATATTACCCTTGGACTTAATAATATGTCTCTAACAAAATATCTCACGCTCTCAAGAATAATTAATATACAGAACACTTCTTGTGGATGAATAATTTTACAAATTTCACGACAATACAGTTTAGAGAATATATTTAATTTTTAATAAAATATCATTTTAAAAGTCAGTTGGTGTGAAAGATGACGCTTGGAATAATCATAATTAAAATTATGTGATTAAATACTGATTTATATAGAAGCTGGTATTATTCTATTTGTAATAAACATAAAAAGAATAATAAAACTTATGTGCATGATCAAAAAATAGGACTTAAAAAAAATCAAGTGAAGGTACAATTTGTACACTCACACTGAATGATTCACTTGAAAGGAATGAAATTTTATTACATTTATTTTTGACATTTTAAAAATTCATTTTTGGAAAACGGATGTTTAGCATTGTACTTTGTGTAGGTAGGAACAAGGTGTGTTTTATTTTTTTATTTAACTTTTAAGTAAGTACTGAATACAAAATGAAGTTTTTTACTTACCTACCAGGAGACATGGTGATTTTCTAAAAAGTGTCAAAATGTTTACGGGTACTTAGTAAAATATATATTCGCCACTGTAACGAATATGATTTCTTTGGTCACTTTTTCATAATACAGTAAAAGCTCGTTAATACAAACAACTATAATTCGAAATTCGGTATAATTCGAAAAATTTAATGATATTTTATCCCCCTCAAATGAATTTTCATACAAAATGCTTCCTATAATTCGAAAAAAAGGCTAATTCCAAATATGAAAAAAAAATCAGACAAAATTATGAAATTTGACACAAAAGTCATTTGTGTAAATGTTAACATTTGCTCACCATTTGCTAGTGTTTTTATACCTGCGCTGACAGAAATGACCGCTCAGGGCGCTCACAGGCCTTTGATCATCTATATGACAGTAATAAAAGTCATAAAACATCCCCAGCTTTCCGGCGGCCGCGCGCGCAGGGTAAGGATGTTTAAGGGCACGCGCGCACTAGCGTTTTTTCGCCGCGCAGCGAAAAAACGCTGCGGCATAATGTCGCACCTCAGTGTTGTAACAAAGGGTTTTGAATCGTAGTGCGCGTCAAAATAATGCAGCGGCGAAAAATCTGTGAAATGTTACAACTCTCTTGCGGCGCGGCGGTCAGCGGCAAAAAAACGCATCTTTTTGGCGGTGCGGTCAGCGGCAAAAACCGCGTCTTTTTAAAGTCATGACCGCGCGCGCTACGCGCTGTTTTGCTGTACCATATAATATTTTATGTGAAAGAACAATGGCTACAAGCAATAGTTCTGCTGATCTAGATGAAGATTGTAATATTGAAATGCTAATTACGAAAGTTGAGAGGAGACCGCCATTGTATGATATTACTTCAAAAGAATATAGTGATAGAAACATTAAACATTTCTTAATGGAGTATTTTTATATGTGATAGAAGGTCCAACTAGTTTTAAAAGTTCATAAAAACATTATTTATTCATTCGATAATATTGGAAGAATTTCTCGGGGTAATCGTTAAGTTCACCAAATATTTTAAAGAACTGCCCGTAAATGATCAGCGGCATGATGCCGCAGTGCGCGCGCCTGCTGTTTTCGCCGCGCGTCAAAATGTCGCAGGTTTTTTCGCCGCGCGGCGAAAAAACGCTAGTGCGCGCGTACCCTTATGACTCCAGTTTTATGATATCCCGCCAAAAGACGAGATTAGTTGAAGTTTTGTCGCCGGTTTACATCTTTGTGTTTTATTAAAATTGAAAATATATCGCGTGAAAACATTGTCATTGACTTTTTTTGGGCTTTTGTCTGTGATTTCCGTGAAAACTTTCGATATTTTAGTCTCTTCGTTTACGATTTTAATACATTTTTTGTTATTTGATAAGTTTGAAGAATATTAGATATTTTATTACGTTCACTTGTTAGATTTTAGTTATTTTCGCATTTTATTTTGACTAGTGTTTCGTTTCAAATTAAAATGGCGTCAGTTCGCAGCGCGTCCAAAACTTTAACTATTTCTATGAAAATGGATTTGATTAAAGACGTGGACAGAAAAATTTAGAATAAGGGCAAAATTGCGAAAAAATATGGTATCGCCAATTCGACTGTTTCAACAATTCTAAAAAATCGCGCCAAAATTGAAAAGCGCAGTGAAGTGATGTACAATATTCGCTGTTTTCATTTTTTCTGTTTTAAAATTGAATTGATGGCTCAAGATCAATATCAAAGTAATTTATTTTAATTTTATTGAAACAACTGACAAAAATGAATGCAACATTGGCCAAATAAATGTGTTTGAAAATTCATGTTACAAAATGCATTTGTTTGTATGTACACTTGGAAATGTTTAGAAAGTGTGTTGTTGGTTTAAAAACTTCCTACTAATTCTACTTCCCTAATTCGAAATTCGAATTTTTTTTTGAATTTCGGTCCCCTGAATTTCGTATTAAAGAGCTTTTACTGTATATTTTCTGAGATCTCTAAAATGAATTTTTTAGGGAGATATGGGCTAAGATGTTTAAAATAATTCAATAATATAGTACATTAACACAAATATAACAAAAATAAATTCAACATGTTACATAAATTACATCAAACAAATATAAAAACTCTAAATAAACAATTATATAAATAAATAAATAATAAAATTGTATTTAAAAAAACACATTATTATTGTGAAGTTGCAATTTCAGAACAAAGTTCTGTGAATTATTAAACAATTTTTTTATTAATCAATTAGAAAAGACATGCAGAAAAATCTAATTAATGAAAAAATATTTTAGCTGCTACCGGGATTCGAACAAACAGACCTCCATTCTATCCGGGGATGGCGCGTTATCCAATTTCGCCATGACAGCTTGGTAAGCTAACGAAAAATTTTAGACCTTATATGTAGTCTCTTTTTAAATGATTAACATTTTTATTCCATTTTTATAGCAATCCACTTAATCCACTTTCCAAAAATTAAATGATTTAAATGGCGTCCTCTAGCTGTAGATACACAAAAGTATTTTTAACTATTGCATTATAAAAAGTGGATTGCTTTAAAAATGGAATAAAAATATTAATCAATTAAAAAGAGACTATATATAGACTATATAGACTGTAGAGAAAATTTTTCGTTAACTTACCAAACTGCCGTGGCGAAATCGGATAACGCGCCATACCCGTATAGAATGGAGGTCCGTTGGTTCGAATCCCGGTTAAATATTATTTAGTTAATTTGATTTTTCTGTATGTCTTTTCTAATTGATTAATAAAATAAAAATTCAATAAAATTGTGGTACTTGTCCGACTACCCTATAAAATTAGCATAAAACTTTGATTCTCTCATTGATCACAAATTACGATAATGTTTATTAAAAAACGTATATGTGTGCTTGTGCTTTTTTCATCACTTGTCACTAATAGATTTGAGTAAATAATGTCGACTTATTAAATATTTGTATATAATTTACGTATATTAAAGAAAGGAATGAAAAATATACATTCGCAATAATATTATTTCGCAGTCTGAAATGCCGATTTATTCTGAAAACAACAATATTGCTATTTAGGTCACTATTACCCCAACGCTTAAAAATAAACGAGAGACATAGGTCGCCATATTCGATGAATCACCGCAGCGCTCAAAAATAGATAGGACATATTTATTTATGCCCGTATAATTATTAACATTAACGACTTTTGCTTCTTTAGATGAGACCTTTGGATAGTAGTTGTGAATCTACATGGTCTTATTAATGTGATATATTGTACGAGAGGAAAGTGGAGGATAAGGGATATAAAACCAACACCCAAAATGGGAAGCAGAAATTACTTCCTGTGTTTCTATGTCCACATGGGCTATGGTGCAATATTACTTTTCAACACCTAACAGTTGTACAGTAATGGCATATAAATAAAAAAAAGATGCATCAATATTTTGTTACATATGCATGGATTGTAGCGTCGGACCTCCATTATGTTGGGTATGTTTTATATTCAATGTCAAAGTGACACGGATGTCAAGCATGTTTCATTTTAATAATAATGTCACCACAAAGTTCAAATCTTCATACAGAATAAAAATTATTCTTCGAACAAGAAGAGATTTCTTGATGTTTCACTACTTCTGAGTGTTGGGCGTAACAATCACCAAAACAGCAAAATTGTTATTTTCAGAATATGTTGGATAAATTGATTACTTGGCATAGACAATATTATGCACCGAATGACTCTGTAAGTTCTCCTGTCAGAAGTACTCTTTTATAATCCAGCCACAAAAGAAGTGCAAAAAGAGGAAAACAATAAAAAATACAAATATTCATACATCTAAAGAAATCTCAAAAATTACAAAAAAATATCAAAATACAGTCAGTCATCGGAATAATAACAAATCAAAAGGGCGCACCTCAATATTTAGTTGTGTTTTTAACATGTTTTTAGCAATATATTAACAACTCAAATTTAAGAAATATTGAGATACACCCATTTGTCTTAAGACGGCAAAACAAATAAATTAAAGTTTTTAACTATGATAAACTTTGTATTTAATCACCGTGGTAGTATCTTTTAATGCCTGTTGAATTTTACCCCTTGTTCTCCGTTCCCGTTCCGTAATTATTAATTATCCCAACTCTCATCCGTTACACTATGCACCTGATCCAGACCATATTAGAACTTGAAAGAATAAACAACATCAATCGAAAAGTTAAAGATATTAAAAACCAAATCAATTAGAAAGACATACAGAAAAATCAAATCCACGAAAAAATATTTGAATGCTATCGGGATTCGAACCACGGATCTCCTCCTTTCCGGGGCAGGCGCATTCTCCAATTACGCCATAGCGGCCTTGTATATTTCCGTGAATATATCGACCTTATCTGTAAGTCTCATTTATTAATTGATTAACATTTATTGTCCATTTTTAGAGCAATCCACTTTTTCTGGTACGGTAGGCACAAATTACTTTGTGATTCTGCCGCTAGAGGACGCCAGAATTAACCATTAAATTCATTTTATATTTTTTGGACACATTTGATACAACGCACATACATTATATTCAAGAACACATTCTTATTGTGAACTTGAAATTTTTTCTGAAGATGGAACAGATAATATATTTGAAATTGGTTGGCATTACAAGATAAAACAACAGTGGTTTTAATATACTTGTAGGTATATAATAAAAAGTTTATTCAAAGTTAATTAATCAAAATATTTAACTATAAGGTTGCCGCTTTGTATATTAAAATTATGTATATTAACGTTTTTTTATACAATAGAATATGTCATCTTTATGTTTACAAAACAAAAATCAGGTTATATTTTACACAAAGATTTGAGTTTGATTTTTTTGATAAAAATTTCAAAAGAGATATATATATATATATAAGAATTTTTGTTAGACGTACCCTAAATGGTATTACCAAAATATAGATTTTCCAGTGAATTTTTCCCTCATCTCATAGCATAAGACATATCTCTGTGAGCAGAAAACTATTTATTAAAAGATTTATTATAAGAAGAAATTATTTTAAAACATTCCGGATAATCTTATTTTATGACAAAATGAAATTATACTGACCATATCCTGCAGGAAAGAATATCTTAAATCTCAACAAAAATTCATATTACTATTCATACTCGATTACAAGTGATGCCGGTATATGTTCAAGTTACGATTTCTAAGGTTTCAGAAAGTCAAAAAGCAACTGTGGTAAATTTTTTACTTGAGAAAGAAGATTAATGTTACGATTCTATTATATCATTTAAAATACAATTCACAATGTGTTTCCACAAGAAGCCCGTTTTGTTTTTGGGTCTTCTGATAGGGGAAGCCTCAACTGAAGTCAGTCACAAACGAGTTTTTCGGTAACATTGGACTCGTACATATAATCTCCATGATTGAATTTCAACATATTCCACAACCTTCAACTTAAAACCGACATCATATTACATTTTTTCAAATTTCTACTTTTAAACTACCATAGAACATGACACGCAGTAGAAAGAAAACTCAATTATAAGATAAAATTAATATATATTGTCCCAAAATGGCAACAAATTTCTCAATTTATACTCAAGTACATTTATACGGTAACTTAATAAACTGTTTTATCTTGACTACATGGCAAACACATTTACTTTTAACAACAATGTAATCAATAATTAATCTTACATAATAGAAAATGTTTAATTAATATTTTTGCAAGATCAATTTGGAGTTTTGCCATTTCAGAACTTGGTGCTTGAGAATACATACCTCGTAAATAAACTAATAAAATATACAATACAATATTCACACAATATAATATACATAAACATTTTAACTTTAACAAATCTAAAAATATAAAAATAATTTCATTCATCAAAACTATTCGAAAAAATATTAATATCACAGAAAAATTATAGGAACATTCTAAACATAATTAATATAAACATTCATTTTTCATCAGCGTAAAAAAAATTAATACCTGAGTTATACATGTGCGAAATACTTCTAAAATAAAATTATTCGGGAGTGAAAATATGTTTTGGGGTTATGTATTTCAGGTACATACATATTTTGAATCATTTGTAAGTCTTTAGATAATGCTGACACAAAAATAAATCGACATACAATAATTATTTTTAATATCAAAAATATTACAGATAATTAATTTAGGAATTCACCTTCTATTCGCTTAGTTAAAAATTATTCAAATAATTATTCGAGTTTGATGGAAAAAGTTAGGCCAAAAATGTGACACATAGTTTGTAATCTACATAAGTTTATTTATTATAAAAGTAGACGATTTGATTTTTCATCTCTTCGTCAAAAACAATGTGAATAATTAATTGTATGTGACATTTGATAGTTATAATGCTTCTATTTTGGATCTATATATTTTATGTGTCCCATAAAAAAGTCAGGAGATGTCTGGAAAACTCAGAGACTAACTAACATCTCCACATAATTTTAATCAAAAATAGGCCCTTAGATTATTATAGTTGTGGGAAGGTAAAGCCATCAACAAATAAAACTTTTCCAATGAGCTTGCTTCAAAATGAGACATATATATTTTTTGGGAAAATTAGAAATAATTTTCAATTTTAATTTGCGTTTTTCAACAGGCAGGTTACTTTTATTTTAAAAGTATGGAATATAAATTAGGCCATAATTAGTTAATATTAAATTAAATAAAACTTAAGAGAGTATGTAATAATTTCAGCTTATTATATTGACTTGAATTCAGTATTTTAAGAATCAAAGAAAGACAACAGAAGAAAGTAAGGAGTGGAACACATTTCATGTTTTGTTACTATGTATGTACATATTTCATTGTCAAAATTATGACCACTATTTAGTATTAAAAATAAATAATAATTGAATGTGAAGGAGATGCATCGTGTATGTGTGACTGATTGGGAAATTAGTATTTAACTCTAAGAAACTACATGGAGTACAAGAAACCACATAATTATGTGACACAGATGATGTCGGATATTTCGTTATGTCCCATTCCATTCCTGCTGTCTCACACACTATTCTTTTGAGGGAGTTTTATTTATTGATAAAAATATTGCATCATATGAATAAAATATTTATAACATTACCTTAAAAACACCAATCACTTAATGAGAAACTTGTAGAAGATTTTTTGATCTTTTCTCCTATAAAAAAAATATATATACGCATTCATCCAATCTCCATTTTCCGCACAAATATTAACCTACCTTAAATGTATTTAGGGCTTATTAGTAATTTGTGAAGCCGTATTTGGAAAACAGCTTTGGATGGTCTCTTGTTTGTGACATGAATGTAGATAATATCTAGTCTTCTTCAGATGAAGATGTGCCCGGCATGGAGCTGAACCAAGCGTCTCTAGTGCCAGGTTGACATCTAAAAGAAACACTATTAGATTCATGGGTGAATTCTCGACATGTGAATACACCATTAATGATACAAGACTTCAAATATATACAAAAAAAAGTGGAATTTCAAAAAAATAGCAGTTAAAAATTTACGCACAGAACAGTTGGTACCAAATTAAATTATTTAAAAAAATTTGTGCCTCAACTTTCAGCATTTTTAAGTATCACAAATTACAGAAAATCAAAAGTAATTTTATATTTGTGTTTGTTATGGATAATTTTTTATCTTGAATTGCAGTTTGTCGGATGCCGTAACTCGCTTTAAACCATATTTACCATCCAGAAAACGCCCTGCAGTTTTAACTCGTCACAAAAATATTTTGCCTTGGCTATGCAAATAAAATAATCGTGGCACCTCTGACATTTGACAGCGAGCAAAGCCATCATCATAAATTACGCACTATTTTAACTGGACGCAACTAACCCTCGAAGACGCTTCGATTTGAATCTGAAGAGTTATTTAGATCCTTTAAGGTGTTGGACGTATGGCAGCTGTAGACCAGATCTATCTTAATTATTTTTTTTTAAATCCTATCTACTCATGCACGTTCAGAGGCCAGGGATACAAGGAGCAAGATAAGTGGAAAATTCACGGTGCCGAGAATGAACACAAAGTTCGGAAAGAGATTTTTCTTATTTTGTGCTCCAAGAATGTACAATAACCTGCCATTAGATGTAAAGGGTCTTAAGGTGTTAAAAGAATTCAAGCAGGAAATAACAAGGTGGCTCTTTGGTGTGGGTAGGACAAAAAATGAGAGCAATGTGTCATCCATATTAATATAGTCATATCAATACAGTCCATATTAATATAGTCACAAAAACGTTTTGCAATGGAATTCAAGCTGTCACATATGACACATTGCTTTCGTTTTGTAGTCTGCCTACATTTGGTAACCGCTTTGTTGGCTTCTGTTTGAATAATTTTATTCCTTATATACAATGCTTAAAAGTATAATCTCTAATATATAGTTTTTTTTGTTTGTATTTTATTTCTTACGTGCAATATATAAAATTTTATTTCTAATATGTAGTCTTGCTATTGTCTAAACTTAAAAAAAAACTGTACAGGTAGTTGCTTCAGAACAGACATTGTCTAAGTGAAGCAACTACCTTCATTTATATGTATAAATAAATTTAAACGAAATAAATAAATAAATAAAATATAAGGCACTGAAACAATTTTAATAATAAACATAAAAGAAATGCTTTGAGAGATCACTTTTCGGACACAACATTTTCGTTTTGAAAAAATTTTTCTTTGGCTTCCGAAAGTCGTCCCAAATAATTCTCATCCTGGCTAATCAGGAGTCTGCTCTAATTCTATGTATCTGTTAAGCAAAGATTGACATAATTAAACTACACATGTACCTGTTTCGTTTTGTCTTAACCGGCAGAGTGAGGGACGTGGGAAGCTGGTGCAAATCTTCTGCAGCGTGTTCAGGTAAAGGTCTTCTGTGAAGGGTCATTGTCTCGCATAGCTCACTGCCTTCCTCTGATTCATCCAAGTAATATCTGCAAATATTACGTGCGTAAAAGCAAATGCAGCAAAAAAAGTTAGGTTACAAATGCAGTCACAATTACTAATTTAGAATGTACTGAATTCGAGATTTTAAAGGAAATATCTTATCCTTTACAGGAAATAGCGCTATCCCTTCCAAAATCTAGTTTCCAAATCACAATTAAAAAGCAAAGACAGAGATATCCACTTCGACCAATCAAACCTCAAGGACGTGACAATACTAAACAATGCTGCATAATACTAAAGTGAGAGTTGATGTCGATTTTAAACAGAAACATCATAGCAAAGACAGCAATATCTAATTATGCAAATAGCAAAAGCAACAACGTCCACTATTTGGTAGCAAACACAGCAATATTCATATTTAAAAGTTAAATATTTATTTATAAACGCATATTAAAAATAGAGTTTTAAAAACTTATTTCCAATAAGATGTAGGTTTTTAAAGATTTGAGAAAAATTTCCTTGACTAGCGACTAGTTTTTTGTACTTGTCTTAAACACCTCAGTAGAATATTGTTTTTAATTTTAAATTTGCTTTTATATCCCTCATATGTGAAAATATAAAAATGTCACCTTTGTTTTATCTGACAAAGGGCCGGTTGTTTCAAGTTGGATTAAAGCAAGAGTTCGTTTAAGGCGTCTGATACACATGCGTATTTAGTGGCACGTGAGCATGCGCAGCATCGACCTTCTCTAGGCCTTGCTTATTAGTGGCATGTGTGTACACACATTGTTAGTAACGAGCATGCCACTAGCCATACAACCGCCGGTTGATTTATGAGCATGCCACTAATTAGCATGTGTATCTGTAGCTTAAAGCATAGATATTTACGAAAGGATCTTCTGATTGGTGGAGAACACAAAAACATACGCTTTAAACGAACACTTACTTTGATCCAACTTGAAACAACCGGGCCAAAGTCATCAGATTGAATCGCCTTACATATAAATAATTTAAATAACAATAAAACCAACTGACCTCGAACCATTGGCAGACTTGCAGTTTTCACATTCACTATGGTAATCATCTTGGTCATCATTCAATACAGCTAGGGGCTCTGAATCATAACTACAGCTACAGGGTGTCTGAAAATATTGCCGTAATCGTTAATAGATATCAATTATGGTCGGTCCATTTATCAAAATTTTAAAACATTCAATAAAACATGTATGCATTATTTTCTTACAGTGTCTGCTGGCATAGGTAAAAGCGGATGCCTCTCAAGCAGCCTTCCTAGCGATGCTGAAGACTGCCTTTTAGATACTTCCACACTGGTTCTATTGGCTTCAGTTTCCACCCGTGCTATCTCACCAGCCAGCTGCCGGGACACTTCACTCAAGGATCGGGGCAGATCATGAGCAGCTTTCTGATGTTCGCTCTGCGCGTGAGACGACATTTCATTTCCAAATCTCAAAATATTCTCTTTGGATAACCGGTGAGTATTTTCTATCAGCAACCTAGTGTCGTCGGTTGATGATAATTTCGTCGCATTCTCACTGGATAATCTGGAATTGTTGATTTCATTGGACATTCGAGAAGAACTGGAGCTTGAATGCCTGGAAGTATCTTCGGGCGTGCGAAACACATGAATATCCCGATTAGACTTTGAATGAAGTCCCCTTTGTTTTAAATGTGAAAAGTTTGTATTTTCTGCCGGCATATCGTCCATAGCGCTGAGCATTCGGGGAATTGTTCGGTGCCTGAAAGAAATTTATAAATTTATTTCAAAGTATTTAAACAAATCCCAATTATAATAATTTCGTTATCTGACCGTCCATTTGTCTGTCGTAACTTCGTGTAACATCCGTCCTTTATAGTAATTTTTTTTTCTTTTTTTTTTATATAAATAAATAAATACTTGTTCATTAGCAACTGACATGTAAAAGTACTGTCATTTCCATCATCGTTTTTCATCATCACATATTTATTATTTTCTTCTTTTTTTATTTTTTATCAAGTTAAACTATTAACTTTGTATAGAGCATAGCACTATAAAAGTTACAATCTATTGAAAATAGAAAAAGAGAGACTAGAACCTTTAAAGTGTGGTGCTGAAAGAGAGTGATTGAATGGAGACAAAATAAGTATACATATATTGAAAGAAATAGAAGAAAATAGATTTGTCTTGAAGATGATAGTGAATACGGAATAGTATAATAAAATGTTTGGGTATCCTTCGAAAGAAAGACAGAAGAAAAATGATGACGGTCAACAAGTATATTCACTAGCCAATTGCTGGAGTGGTGAATATAGAATAGGGATCACTATATGGGGACCGCTATAGCGATTTCTCTAAGTATAAAAGAGACAGATATTCATATTTACAAAATATTAAATTAACTTATGTATTATTGTAAAATTATATATGTAAATATATTTTGCATGGAATCGCATAGGACAATCTTACTACACTTAGAACTCTTTCATACTAACATAACTGAACTGAAACGTTAGGTTAATAGTACCGGTAATCTAAATACAAATATATTACGTCAAATTTTGTGAATGTAAAAAAATGTAGATAATAAGATTCGTTCCTTACTATTCTTGGCAAATAATTCATTTCAGAATAAGAGAACAAAAACGTATGTCCAAAAGGATTATGTTCTTACATAATAAGAAAAATTGATGAATGCAGATTAACATGCATTTCCATAATAAAACATTGAAGGAATGTATCAAGACCTAGAGCAAATTTAAAACATTTCTCACTGCCTGGTTCCATCCACAGCGCTGGGTGGCATCACCCTGGGTTGGGTGGAAGAGTGAGTAGTCTCGCCATTGGAGATCCCCTGATGAGGTGTGGCAGCAAACAGGAAATCCCCGTGCTCCCTATTCCGTGCTGTTACTGCCGACAGGGAGCTAGTTATCTTCAGGGTGCTGATAAAGTTGTTGTTACCTGATAATGTACAAATACCACATTAAAAGAAATAGGGACAATAGAGTATTACTGTAGGACCTCGTTAATTCGAAATTGAAGGGACCCGAAAAACATTTTGAATTATGCAGAATGCCGTTAATTCGAAATTCAAGGTACCAAAAAAAGTGATGTGAATTATCTCAAGAAATCATTTTGAAGACAAAATATTTATTATACTGATACAAAGATCGTGACATTTCTATTACAAAAGTACCTGATATTGACATATTTGTTGTTCTCACTTTTGAAAAATATCAAAATGTTTTTCAATTTCAAAATCAAATGCCCGCAGGTGTCATGGTGTCTACGTGATGTCAAGCCTAAGTAAACATTGCATTGTGTCTATGACAACAGTTCAAGAGACACGGTGACAGTACTTAGGCGTGACGTCATTCACTCTGGTCGGTGTTTCAATTAAAATGGACGAATGCAGAATTCTATACTTTTATTTTATTGAAAATCTTATTAATCTCAATGTGTATATTAAAACTGGATCATTTTTTAGAATCTTTCAAAATATTTTCTTCTCTAAAATCACTTATTCTTTAATTTTTAATTTTTAATTCATGCCTATTGATGTCGATTTTAGACTGAAGCATCATAGCGAAGACAGCAATGTCCACTGTGTAGTAGCAAACACAGAAATATCATATTTAAAAGAAAAAAAAAAAATTTAAGCGCATAAGCATATAAAAGGAAAACTGAGGTGGTAATTGTTTATAAAAAACTTATTTCTAATAAGATGTAGATTCCAGAGAAATTTTCTTAAGTAATGACAAGTTTTATGTATTCACTAGCTGTTCGTACCCGGCGTTGCACGAGTTATCCTAAAGAATAAGCTTCCAAATTTTGAGTCCAATCAGTCGAACTGTACAGATTTGCATTGAAAATATATCAGAGGGAGGGGAAAGGGATAGGGGGAAATGTCACCTATGTTACCCGCTGGGTCCTAAAGCATAAGTATGCAAAATTTGAATCGGGCAAAGGGTGTAGATTTGTACAGAGAACAGACAGAGAGACATTGAGTTTTATAGGTATAGATCTCAGAAACACCTCAGAAAAAACAGAAAAAAAAAATTGAAAATCTTCTATATTGATTGCTTACAAAGTGAATGATTAATTACCTGCGGAGCTCGTTATGGAGTGCTGCGCGGTGAAGTTCCTCGCTTGGTTTGTGCCCATCACAATGACTTGTCGATCCCTCATGTCCGCTATACTGTTCCCAACACTGCTATGATTGGACGATATGTTGTTAAGATAAAACGGAGTGGAAAGTCTACCTCCATTATTATGGAATTGTGAAATGTTGTGATCTGTTGTTCTCTGAATGTTGTGACTCCGTTGCTGAGGGGAATTACTATTTTCTATTCTTATGAGGTTCTCCATGTTGGTTGCAGCATTGAGCGGAAAACTCCGATGGAATCCCGGCATATTATTTATACTGAAAACATGAAAGAATCATAACATATCTAATTTCATACAACTATTTGTCAAAGTCAAAAAGAGATGTTTAGGAAGCCATAGCAATTTTAATTTTCAATAGACAGGCCGTTCACAATATTTTTTTATTTTAATTTATTTAATTATGGTAAAACCTTGTTAACCTAAAAACTGATAATTCAAAATTCACCATAATTTTAAATTTTTCAAACCCACAAGTCCAAAAATGTTAATTTCATAGTAGATTAACCCCGATAATTCGAAAACCCCAAAATTCATAATTTGAAGTAATTTTTAGCCCCTTGCATCATAAATCAATGCATTTTAGTTCACATTCAATGTTTTTGGATTTTGAATGGAAATATAAATTTGAAAAAATTGAAAAAATTATTTTGACTTTTTCGCAAATAAATACAACAAATATGTCAATATAAATGTCGCGATTATTATATTAGCATTATAAATAATACATTTTCAAAAAAATTTCTTGATATATGCATAAATACATACATTTTTCACAAAATTAGTGACTTTTTCATGATTTTTACGATTTTTGGTGAATTTCACAATCGCATCACAATTTTTTTTGTACATTGAATTTCCAATTAACAGGGTTCCGTATAATTCGAAATGTTTTTTTTTTTTGAGTCCATTGAATCTCGAATTAACAAGCTTCTACTGTACTATGTTTAAACAATTATTTATTTAATAAATTATAACGTAAGTTCATTATGAAAACAGTTTCTTTTTTCAATTCTCTCATTGAACTTCAGAGACAATCTAATCATTCTGTAATGCTTTACCGAAGATCTGTAAAAAATAAATAAAAGTGGCATTCACCTGATGGCTTCTGCCCTGGCTTGAGCCACCGCTTCATCGTAAGGAGGGGGCGCTTCTCCCCTCGGGAAGTAATTTCCTGGGGGTTTCCACAGAGAAGAGAAATGTGAAGGCCCATCCTCACACACACCACTCAAATACCCGAGACTTCCACCAATGTAGCTAGAAAAGTAATAAATGCACATAATAAAAAAAAATTGAATTTTTTGAAAAATTGGTTCAAATAATGCAAAAAAAATTATGTGATACTAGCTGGTCGTACCCGGTGTTGCACGGGTTAAGAATTAAGTAAAAAATAAGTTTGTAAGGGAAAACAAAGGGTCCGCTGTTCTCTAAAAAACAATGTTTCCATCTAATGTTAACATCAGTTATTGTAACATAACTGTAATACTTAGATATATGGTGTCGCAGACTTTTTTGTAGATATTAATGTCCTCTATAAAACTGTAGTACATTACTTTGCTCTATTGGCAATAATTTCCGCAGCGTACGCAATATAAGGTTTTTTTTTGTCATTTTTTCACACGTTGAAAAATTTTTGAAAATATTCTATAGCCTATGTTCATCAGGGATAATGTAGGATTCTGAATGTGAAAGAATTTTTCAAATCGGTCCAGTAGTTTCGGAGCCTATTCAATTCAAACACACAATCAAATCTTTCCTCTTTATAATATTAGTATAGATAACCGAAAATTTTATTATGCTTAAACAATTGCCTTTTAATAGCTCAAAGAATCACATAAATTAGCTCGCAGTTGTGCTAAATTTTATATAAAATCAACTATCCTAAATTCAAATGTCTGTCGATCCGTAATGTTCGTAAATTGCTGGAATTACAACTTCAGGTAATTAAAGTGTGACACGTAATCAGCGGCCCAGGTTACATGCAAGAGTCGTTATTATTCATTATTATTATGTACCGTCAGGCGCGTGCAGTGGGAACATTGAAGCATGACTTTTTTGTAAAGGTATATTTTGGAAAAAAAATGGAAATTAAATATTTATGCACAGATTATTACGGTATATCAAAATATGAATACTATGATAATAATTGTGATAGAAATGTTACAGTGAATCTGATTTTCTAGTGAGTCCATCATTCACTGGCATTTTAGAGAAAGTATATTCAAGGTCATTCTTATCATATTCAAAGAGTTTTTCACCAATAGAAATGAATACAATATTTTAACTTGCACTTACTAGTGAATTTATTGGTTTCCGAACTGTCAAAAATTAAATTTGACAAGTCTGAAATCCGTTTCCGTAAAAATCTATACTTTTAAACGAACTTTTATTTATCCAAATTGAAACAACCGGGCCTTGAATAACAATTTAATAAGTCATTGCGTGAACAAGGTTCTTACTGCATTATTAATTTCTTCTGTGCAAATCAACATTATGTAGGCAACGGATATTATTAAAATAGTCATTTTGAAGTGTTGAAAGTTTCGTCTGCACCAATTCTTCATTATATGATTTTATAACAAGATTCTAATGGCACATGGACCTTGTTTTTCAAAATTTATTTTGCGTTTTGTGTCTCATTCTACACTAGTCTAGTCCAAAGTCATCACAAAGCGACAGTATTTCTAATTTTTATCCTTTGAGCGATAGCATATTCTCTATTCTGTGGCGATAGTTCTGTTTCTCGAACTGTCACACTTCTGGACTGGTCTTTGATATTCAATGATTAGTTTAGGTAGGTAACTAAAACGTAATATATTTTTAAAATTTTAATCGCGAACACTTACAAAATTCTGATCATCTTATAATTCAAAAGACAGTCGATTAAACTCATAAAAATGATACGGTGCGAGCAAGCTTCACGTCTGTCACCGACGTCGAGCCGAGTAAGTTTGCGAACTTAAAAACTGCGCACTTTATGTTGTACGTCTACCACCCGTGCTTACACGTGCGCAAACAAGAAACGCAAACGACATTAGACACATTTTTGATAAAAAGATAGAAAATTGGAAATGCGGAAGAATCTGAATGAATTCAAACGTAAATGATGACTTAGAATCTCTTTGATTTTTGTATTTTTCGCATCGAGTGTTTGTTACTTGACGCACTTTTAAAGGTTCATTTAAAATTAATAATACCGGGTGTATGTTTATTTATGTTTCTATATTTGTAAGAAATAAACTTTTGTTGTATTGTTATAAAAAAAACATATTTAATAAACTTAATTGACAAAATACATATTCATTAATAAAAATTTTCCCTTAACCCCCCAATATTTACATGGTGACATAACCTCGTTTTGTTCCGGCAGTCGTCAGATATCATAAAAAACCCGAGTGCGCGATCTTTCAGCCGACACCTTACTTCGCGATTCGTATTCGTTTTGCGGTGCCGCTGTCCTATTTTAATTTAGGAGTTAAAATAGGACCGCAAAATGAATAAAAATCGTCTAGTGTAGTGCCGCCTTTATACTTTCTATGCTTTAAGAATTACGTGTACAAATTGATGGTTTCACCGATATATTGTCTATGCTTTGAGTAACGTATTTTCACGGATTATGTGTAGTGAATCTGAGAATTCGTTGATTTAGATGTTTTCACTGCCCCCACTCTGCCCGACCGGGAAAAATACATTTTTACTAGTGAAAGTATAGTCTCACTAAAAATGCAAATTCGCTGTAACAGAAATATTACGAAATATATGTTGTATTCCTATTTTTTTTCCAAATATTTGGTTGCGTAAAAATCATGCTGCGATGTTCCCACTGCACGCCCCTATGTACCGTTATAATCTAAGGCCTGAATTCAGAATCAATATTTAGATGATTTAAAATAAAAGCGTTATTTTGTATTGAATATTACGCTTTTACGGCGTACCTTAAACTTTAAATCATCTCAGTATTAAACTAAACTAAACTAAACAGTATTAAAACTAAACTTTAAAAAGTGTAATTTTAATGTTTATGTATTAACCACATACATTTTTGGAATGTAAAGAAGAAGAATAAATAAAATTGTATCACAACTCAACATTACCCATGTTGAACCCACCCTAATCCAACTCTTTTCAGAGTTGGGTTAGGGTGGATTCATCATAAAACCAATAAAAACATGCAAAATATTGTTATAATAAAAGGCCAAACTTTGCAAAATTAGACATAACTTATCATGATGTAGTATTTTAAAATTGTATATCGACAGTCCATCTATGAACTAAGGCCCTAATGTTAAATTAAAATAAAAGTTTGTTTAAAGCATACATTTTTACAGAAACGGATCGTTTGATTGGTGGAAAATGCAAAAATCTATGCTTTAAACGAACTTTTACTTTAATCCAACTTGAAACAACCGGCCCCAAGACATCTACAAAAATAAATTTTATAGGAGAGCTGTTTGAATTTTGACTT
The DNA here is from genome assembly GCA_016648135.1 of Agrypnia vestita. Lineage (NCBI taxonomy): Eukaryota > Metazoa > Arthropoda > Insecta > Trichoptera > Phryganeidae > Agrypnia > Agrypnia vestita. Next base: position 5,412 of record JADDOH010002028.1, on the reverse strand, counting down.
TACAAACAAAATGAGCAAATTTGTCCACTTTTATGTCAATTTTTTTCCTGAAAAGACTAGAAATATTTATTTTTTAATTTGTGTAGCAGAGAGGAGTATTTTCTATGTATTAATACAAAAAAATCAAAAATAAATTTTTGGTGGATGTCCGCGTTTACGTAGGGATTGTTGATATTGTAAGTAGCTATTTAGGTATTATATTTATATTGACAATAATAATATCTCATGTCACAGGAAATATACATTACTACTAATCTTCCTTACTTTGTAAAGTAAACCAAATGAATATCAAATACTGGTGTAAAAGATCATTGCGTGTATAATTTAATACATTAAAACCACATTCATTTGAAATTGGATATAATTTGACCTGTAAAAAAATAATTTAACTTTCGTAGTTGATTACTTCGAAAATCCCAATAATTCGCGATTTGAACCGAGTTGCAAACCCTCGAGCCACAAATTAATGCATTTTTACATAACAAATTGAGCATTTTTAATAAAAATGTTATAATGCGTATAGGTTTTTTTTGCATAATTATGTATTTCCAAAATGTTTAATGGAACATGAAAAAATATGTATATTTTTTTGCAAAATTGTACCCTTTTTGCACGACTATTGGGATTCTTTTATAAATTTCGGATTTTTTTTTTTGTAAATGCTTGGATCTCTAAATTAACAGTTTAGCACAATTTGATTTTTTTTCGTCCCTTGAATTCTGAATTCACGAGGCATAAGCTATTACCCAATACTGGCCAAACTGCGTTGATCTTCATTCATCTGCCGGCTCTGATGTCCTCTCAGTTTCCTCTGCCTCAGACGATGGACCATGAAGAATAGCATGGACAGAAAGAGTATGACAACGACAGCAGTTGCGATGAGACGGAGGCCGAAATCCTGAGAGCCGTCCAGGACGGAATCAGGGTGCTTGGAGAGGGCATCGTCCAGGCAAATAAACTCGCAGCATGTGTTACCGAGCCTAAAGGATTTGCAGTCCTGCAAAAAGCATAAGTAAAATAGTGTGACTAGTAAAGTGACTTAAATGTATTGTTAGCAGCTAAGTTGACCAAAAGGATTAGGTACGGTTGCTTTATGGTGTCACATTGTTGACAGTTGATCAGTTTGCACTTTAAAAAATATTTCCCTGAATCAGACTATACATCTTGTTGTTTTATGGTGATTGTAACTCTTTATAATTTGTTTTTTTAGAACTATAGACAATTCCATTTGTTTGTGGAACACTTTATTTATGCCATTTCTATCACACTGATTAGCTACTAGAATATTCCACATGCAGGTAGGTATTCTTTATTGGCTGGTTTTCCATGTTCACTCGGATTTGTGGTTTTGTTCAGTTGTCAATGTTACTGTGGTTTTCACTGGTTGTGAAAAATAAGACTATTTTCATGGGATGCTGCCACCACTTATATACAGAATGTTACTTTTTGAATATTGTGATATAACCTCGTGTATTCTATTAACTTCTAGTTGTTTCCAAATTATTCTAGACCTTTGTGCGAATAGTTACTTGGTTACATGTAGTTCTTCTCGATTTATGATCTCATGACACTATCTACATATTTATAGAATATTGGCATATACATCTCAAAACCCTATTTACTTTCTAACCAGAACTAACATCACTTGACAAATTTTCACCGTAAATATCAGTTACATAGGTCAGATTCACTCAATAAGTTAAGGAAAATTAAAGAAACCTGAAAACAAATTAATTTTATGTTGCTTTTTTCTTATATCAACATGTAGGTTATTGCGATACAAAAGTGTCTGAAATATTTCACAACGGAAACATTCCTATATGCAATTTATGAGATAATAGTTCTCAACCTTCGATCGCTTGAAAATATTTTTTAATTGTATAGCTGATCGATAGACCATATACTTTAAATATATAAACGTTTCGTTATAGTTAAATAATTTGCAAAATTCAAAGAAAGAAACCAAACCTGCGGTGGTGAACACAAGACTGCCTTACACCATTTTGGCTGACCATTTTCACATATACACAAAGTACATGTATCTGGTCCAGGAACGTAATGCAGACCCGGTGATATAATCCTTCCGTGAATGTCCGGGCATTCTCCGTCACTTAAAACTGAAACTAAAAGTGAAAAATAAAATAAATACTTTGAAGGAGAATGATAATGACAGCTGTCAGAAATCTCACTCACCATGAAGATTTACAAAAAATATTCCAAGAACAATCAGCTTTGCGAGCATAGTTTTGTTGAAAACACTTATTTCTGTATTTACATTAAACAACAGATTCAATTAATCCATTAATTACAATAAAGACAAAAAGTCTGACACAAACCCACTGTAAAATCGATATATGGGTCAAAATTAGTGTTCCCAACAGCAGCGCAATAAAAAAAATATCTTAAAATGGGACAGGTAGATACTGACTTAAACTCTATTTAAATAACCTGATGAGAGCGCGACCTACATGTGACGTTCCGCATCGCGTCCTTTTTTAATAAGAAAATAAGCTTTATTTTAAATATGTTAAATTAATCATAAAACTTCGCGCAGCAACGCCAGCCGCCACCCAACGCCGCAAGATAGACCTAGCGGTAATGCGGGAAGATTACCCCTCTCCCCCGAGTACACAGGGGGTTGCCCAGGCCCCAGCCCTTGTCCAGTTCCGACTGCGGTCAGCGGGGCAGCCTTAGCTTCCCGGGCTCCTTCGTGCCCTCGGCGGCGATCGGGGGACCGACGCCACGTTCTTCCGCGGCCTAGACCACTCCCCGCGGATTACCACGACCAGCGTGGCTTGGTATGCGAAGCCATTACGACCGCGGCCACGAGAGTCTCCAATAGTGAACATGTATTTTTTTGTGATATTTTTTGGATTAGAATGCGAAAAGACACGACAAATTTATGTGGAGAGGGGTCGAAACTGCTTGTGTTTAGGCTAGGACTAATCAATTGAATACTTGTGAATGTGAATAAACGTGTAAATATAATTGTCATATTGTGTTTGAAACTCCCACTATTTTCCTAGACATTTAATTGATAAGGTCGCTTCGCACATTGCGTCGTATAATCTGCGCCTCACGCGGATTATCTGAGAGAAACTTCCATATCAATTTGGATGTATGTAAAGCGTAGCACGTATGGATATGTAAAAGATAATGGAAGCTTTTGCGATCCAATATGAATGTTCTAAAAACTATAACCGAAAACAATAAACTATTCAAATGTACGAACGCAGTCTGCAGTCGTATTTTGTATTTTATTGTTACAACTCTTTTGTGGAATATTATTTTAAAGTAACGAATAATAATCTTTTTACTTCCTTTCTTTTAACTCGTGGCGTCTGCTTGCTTGTTTTCTTGACGAAAAAACTTTGGATCGATTTTTGACCCTTTTTCCGTGATTCAATCGAGCTGAAACTTTGCAAGCAGACTCGTGGCGACGATCAAGAAGATTTATCAAATTTTCATTTAAAAATAATAATTGTAGTATAATTTTGGATTTTTAAAAATTTTAATGGTTTTTTCAAATTGGAATCATTGCAAAAGTTTGATTACTACCAACGGCGCCGGCGGTCCGATAATGTCACGGAATATTTAAAATTTTAATTACTCCATCGGTAGGTATAATAGGTACTTCACTACGAATTTAAAAAATTTATGACAATTGGTTCACATCTGACAGCACACTTCGGTTTTTTGGGAAGAAATCAAATAATAAAGAGATATTTTTAGAGATTTTTGACATAGATATTTGTCTAGACATGTTTCATTTTCATTCAATCAATTATTATATAATGGTAAACTTAATTTACAAAGAAAGGGATTAAAATAAAAACCTGATTTTTATGGGTTAGTTTTTTATTTCTTCATTGCTTTTTTAGCCCCAGACCCTACATCTTCAGTAAAAAGATTGTTATCTAATTCAAAACGTAAAATTTGTTAGAATCTTTCAAATCTTCATTTCAAACCTGCAATGTAAATATTCTCTTTTAATTTGAAAATCTAACAGAAATATCCGCTTTCAGGATAATAAATTTAGCTAGCGTGTGCAGATAAATATCAATGTGAAAGAAACAATAGACACATAGCATAGATATTCGGACTAGTTGGTAAAGCCGACTATCCGGCCACTTTCATAGTCAGCGACTATTCGGCAAAGAGCGCCGACTATCCGGCTTCTTAGTTTGTATATATTTCTCAATAAAATGTATGTAGGAGGAATTAAATTAAATAAAAACCTTGACTGTTAATTAATATTTTTATTTTAGAATCAGTCTTAAACATTTTGAAATAAGTGAGAAGCAACCTTTCCTTTGGTAATCAACAAATTAGTGTCTAAAATTACTTGTTAATAAAAAATATCTATGATATTTATCAGACAAAATTTGTTTCTTAATTAACAAGCAAAATAACATAATTTCTTCTTATCTTTAATAAACATTTATAAATATTTCCTCATTTTTAAATAAAAGAGTAGGATTTTTTTTTATTAACAGACTAATTAATATAATATTAGGTCCTTACATATGAAATTGGCGTTTTGCCGTACTGGAAAATTTGATCTCAAATATCTTCTCTTTGGTTAGGAATTCCAAATCCAAATTTATACAGCTATTTACTCATGTATTTGTGTTTTGAAAATTATAATTCATTTGTTTTTTCCTCAATTGTTTTTTTCTTTGCGTCACTCAGTTTACAAAATGAAAAACTTGAAATATCGCGTTATTTACGAGTACGAGTTCCACCGTGGCACCAGTGCTGCAGTAACGGCTCGAAGGATTAATGATGTGTATGGCGACGGTGCCGCAAAAGAAAACATAGTGCGTTTTTGGTTCCAAAGTTTTCGTTCTAGAAATTTCGACCTGCAGAACAAGCCCCGTGGACGGCCGGAGACCAAAGTTGATAATGAAGAATTGAAGGCTATTGTGGAAGCGGATCCATCGCAAACCACATCCGAGATAGCTGCAGGCTGCGGTGTTAGTGATAAAACTGTTTTAATCCACTTGAAGCAAATTGGTAAGGTGAAAAAGCTTGAAAGGTGGGTACCTCACGAATTGAGTGAAGCAAATCAACAACAAACGCGCGTTGACTGCTGCATTGCATTACTCAACCGGCACAGGGGATAATGAGATTTTCAAAAATCGAAATCATTACCTCATGATGAAAAGTGGATCCTGTACGATAATCGGAAGCGCTCATCGCAATGGCTGAACCCTGCCGAACCAGCCAAACCCTGCCCCAAGCGAAAATTGACTCCAAAACAGTTACTTGTGAGCGTTTGGTGGACTAGTGCTGGTGTCGTTCACTACAGCTTTCTTAAATCTGGCCAGACGATTACGGCAGATGTCTATTGTCAGCAACTGCAAACCATGATGGGAAAGCTAGCTGCTAAACAACGAGGCTGGTTAATCG
>JADDOH010002027.1:0-16371 GCA_016648135.1 Agrypnia vestita | reverse complement strand
AATTTTTATATAAAGGGCAGCCGGGACAGTGAATATGTACTGCGGGCCAATACAGTTCGTGAATTAGCCCTTCCGCCTCAGTTAATGGATCCGACTAGAGGGGGGTTGGTGGGCCGCGAACGCCCTAAAACTGTAATTCCGAAAATTCTAATTGGAATGGATAACACGAGATTAATTACCTCACAAGAAATGCGGTCGATAACGGCCGACAGCGAGAATGTCATCTCGCAAACAGCGTTAGGCTGGGTGAAACACGGCGTGATCACAGGACGCTCGATTGTGGGAGCGCCCGTCTTTGCGGTTCTACAGAACCAGAGTCCTGAGATCGAAAATTTGGAGTCACTTGTAAAAGCCCATTTTGCGATCGATTCTATAGGGATCACGGCGGCGGCACGCGTGAATGCAGACGACGTGCGCGCCAATAAGATAATGCTAGCCACCACAAGGCAAAGAGCCGACGGGTTCTGGGAAACCGGGCTATTATGGAAAAAGGATGACATTTATCTGCCACCGAGTCGGCAGTGCGCCTTAAATCGCCTGAAAGGGATTGGGCGCAAAATGGAAAAAGACCGGGCCTATGCGATGGCATATAGGCAAAAAATTAAACATTACATTGATCAAGATTATGCGTGCGCGCTCACCGAACAAGAGGTGGCCGCGCTTGACGGCCGCCAATGGTACCTACCGCACTTTGCGGTATTTAACCCGAAGAAACCGGGTAAAATAAGAATTGTATTCGACGCGGCGAGTAAAAGCAGAGGGGTCTCGTTGAATGATGTGCTCATCACGGGCCCTGACCTATTGACCTCCCTACTGGGTAATATTTTCCGGTTTCGGGAAGGAAAAATCGCCCTCGCCGCGGATGTAAAAGACATGTTCCTGAGGGTGAAGATCCGAAAAGAGGATCAAAATGCCCAATTATTTTTATGGGGAGAGCCGGGCGAAGAACCAAAAACATATAGGATGTCATCCATGATTTTTGGCGCAACTTGTTCTCCAACCAGTGCCCAATATGTCAGAAATCGTATAGCGGACGCCAGTGCGGCGCACTATCCGGCGGCTGCGGCCGTGATAAGGGAAAAATTTTACATGGATGATCTACTGGACGCGGTAGACACCACTGAGGAAGCAGTAATCCTAGTCCGAGAAGTGACGGAAGTACTGCGTCGGGGCAAAATGGAGCTTGCTAATTGGGCATCCAACGACCCCGCGGTGCTAGAGCACATAGCACCGCACTTGAGGACCATAGAGCCGGTCCAAATAATAGGGCCCGACACCACAACGGAGTTGTGGTGTCGGGTGTGTGTTAGGTGTGACTTGGGACCCAAGTACGGATAATTTTCTATTTAAATTTATTAATTTGCCAGAATTCACGGCCGACGAAATTCCAACAAAGCGACAGTTGCTAAGTGCCGTCATGAAAATATTCGATCCCGCTGGTTTTCTCGCATGCGTCATGATAAGATCTAAGATATTACTTCAAGATGTGTGGCGTTCAAAAATATCATGGGACGAGAAAATAAAAGATGAACATGCAACAAAATGGTTCGCTTGGCAGAAATTATTGCGCCAAAGTGAGTGTGAAATTTCGCGGCAATGTGTCTCAAGTAGCCGCCGCCAAGTTAATTTACATGTGTTTTGCGATGCCAGTGAATCGGCGTGCTGCGCGGTGGCATACTTTGTAGAAATTGTGAACAATAGAAAAAATGTGACATTTATTGCGGCAAAAACAAAGGTAGCTCCCTTGAAGCCATTATCCGTACCGCGCCTTGAGCTGCAAGGTGCATTGATAGCCGCCCGTTTGGCGGCAACCATAAAAGCACAACATACGTGCCGAATTGAAAAAACAATTTTTTGGACCGATAGCACTACAGTTTTGTGCTGGCTTCGGACGGATCCGAGGTCGTACTCGGCGTTCGTCGCAAATCGACTTGGTGAGATCGACGAGATAACGAACGCGGCGTGTTGGCGCTGGATACCGACACGTTTTAATCCCGCTGACATCGGAACCAGGGACGGAGAACCGCCGGATCTGACACCCTCAGGAGTATGGTTCGCCGGGCCCGCCTTTTTAAAAAGAGAGGAGTCGGAATGGCCCTGTGAGCGCCGCCCTCCCCAGCCGGACCCACAGGCACTAGAATTGCGACCTGTTGCGGTCGCGCATATGACGCGCGCCTCGCGAGATGGAGCTTTACCGGATGTTCATCGCTTCTCGTCGTGGGGACGGTTAGTTAGGTGCACCGCATGGGTGCGCCGATTCATAAATAATTGCCGAGAGCGCAATGGAAAAATTTTCGGCGCCGATTTAACGGCCGAAGAAAGAGATGCGGCGGAACGCGTCTGGGTCTTACAAGCCCAGTCGGACGCCTTTGGTCAAGAATTGGCATTTTTACGACGAGGGGAGGCCCCCCCCCGCAATGGACGGCTAATCACACTGACGTCATACTTAGATCCACACGGAATTATAAGAATGGGCTCGCGGCTGGCGGCGACCGCCGCGGAAATACCTACCGGCCTAAGAGAGCCGATTGTCTTAGACGGGGGACACCCGTATACACGATTGCTAATACGGCATTATCACGAAAAGAATAATCACCCAGGACCGGAAGTCACCGTGAGTGATATGCGTGAAAATTATTTTGTATTTCGGTTGCGACCGGCCGTGCGACGTGTCCAATTTGAGTGCCAGCGGTGCCGAAACAACCGCAGTCAACCACAGCCACCTCTGATGGGGCAAATACCTATAGCCAGAGTGGCACATCATTTGCCGCCGTTTACGCATTGTGGAGTGGACTACTTCGGCCCAATAAATGTGGCCGTCGGAAGACGCAGAGAGAAAAAATATGGCGCGCTTTTTACATGTCTTACAACACGCGCCGTCCATCTGGAGCTCGCGGACACACTCAGCGCAGATTCCGCGATAATGGCATTGCGTCGACTAGCAGCTCGCCGAGGCCACCCCAGACATCTTTATTCGGACAATGGTACCAACTTCCAAGGCGCGGCGAAGGAGATAGCTGTAGCTCTTCAAGAATTAAGATCGACGCCGCAGATGCGCAATCACCTCGCTGAAACCGGAATGGATTGGACCTTCAATCCGCCGTTGGCCCCTCACATGGGTGGAGTTTGGGAAAGTTTGGTCCGCTCAGTAAAGCGGGCACTAGAAGTGACCTTAAAGGAGCGCGCGCCGCGTACCGAAACGCTGCTCACCGCATTGGCCGAGGCCGAAAATGTGGTAAATAGTCGGCCATTGACTCACATATCAGTGGACCCGCGAGATAACGCGCCGCTTACGCCGAACCATTTATTGTTAAATTCGGCAGGACGTCACTCCCATCTGGCCGTTTACGGGCCGCTAGAAGAGCAAGTGTGCCTCAAAAAGCAGTGGCAATTTTCGCAGCAACTGGCGGATATGTTCTGGCGACGATGGATGCGAGAATATCTACCGACTCTCGCCCACCGTCGCAAATGGCAAGAGCCGACCCCTCCTGTCACTGAGGGCAAGGTAGCCGTAATCGCGGATGCTTCTCTACCACGCAATAGCTGGCCAAGAGGCATCATAATCGAAGCAAAGCAGGCCGCGGACGGCCAAGTGCGCACTGTGCGCATAAGGACCGCCGCGGGCGACTACGTCCGGCCGGTCACGAAAATCATCGTTTTACCAACCGAGCCGGCACGGGATCAGGAGACCAAGTGAAAGACATCAGATAGCCGCCAGCCGTCCCATGCTGCCTTCAGGATTCAGTATTACTGAATGAGGGGAGTGTTACGCATGGGAACGCAACAGGCGGCCCTCAGTAGATAATGACACAAAAGACAATGATAATTTAATATTCTGACAATTTGTGAATAATATATTTTTTCTTTGGGGCCCCAAAATCATTTGCAAACTTGTATGTTTTGTTAGATTAAGTATTTTTTGTATAACTTATATGTTTTTGGTTAGAATTAAGTACCTTTTGTATAAGTTATTACCTTTTGTATGTTTTTAAATATTTCTTATATTTTTTTTTTATTATTCTGTGTTTTTTGAAAAATAAACTGACTGGGTTTTGGCGGTCTTATTAATTCTGAATACTGACGGGAGATAACAGGGATTGTGCATACAGACAACCCGCGAGACGCGCATCTCATTTTTGGAAGATGACGACGATCTCGCGGATTACAAATAACATTAAATATATACATTTTTTACATTTCTTTTTCTAACTGCGCAATAGATTGGCAGGTAGCCGTCTGAAAGGGAGCCCGAAACAGCGCGCGCACCCCTCACGCGGCATCCAATACGGTGAAGCTGGGTTTATGGACCACACGCCGGCGTCCCGTGAAGGGCGTCCGGGCCGTAATACGAAAAAATTCGCGAGATGAATTTTTTAAAAAATGCACAAAACCTGGCATGTCGTATACCGTTGGATTCGGCATGTCATTTCCTGTCAGGATTCACTAAAAAATAAACAATCGGATTGGTTTTGAGGGAGATATGTCGAGAGATAAGATTCGACCCTTTTGAGGCGAATTACGGTCGCTGACACATCCGGACACATTAGTCATAATTAAATTCATATGCGGATGTGTCAGACGCCCAAAATGATATAATTTATATATATGTACCTCTCTCCAAACGAGAGCAATCTTAGATAGACGAGCCAAACGCGCCGTCTAAGCACTACAGCGGCACGGTATTACACGCGCCTGCAACTCTTTTCCGTGCGGATGCAAGTGGTCCATCACTCTCCGCTACTGCACCATCTCGAGATTTATCTCCCCCCCAAGACTAATCCTATTATGACCGTTAAAATCCCGTTATGTCTATTTTTTTGGTATAAATAAAGGAAGGTGAAATGGACCAGGCAGTGTGAAATTCTCGCTTTTTCTTGTGCTTTATCGGTCGTAATGTCCGTCACTCTCCTGGTTCAGTGCACCGTTTTGTATAGTCTGAACCTGTGTTTTATTTAAAATCTCTTTCCTGTTCAGTAAAATGTGATAAAAGTGTAGAAATATAAATTTTGTAATTTTTCAAATATTTTAAATATTTTAAATTTTTAAAATTTTTTAATTTTTTAATTTTTTAATTTTTTAATTAATTAATTTTGGATTAAAATCTGACAAAACTCGCGTGTCCGCGGCAAGGCGTCGGATCGTGCAACTTCCCTATTTTACAAATCTACTAAATCGTTGCCGTTCGCCATTTTGTGTGGAACACTGCTTGTTATTCATATAATCAAAAGGTTGCCCTTTCAAATCGCGGTTCAAATAGATCTCACTTTTTTACTTGTACTGTATATAACATATACTCAAAATATCTTCAGCCCAGAAAAGCAGCTCATCTCAGTACTGATGTGTATTGTACTCCTACATATTTTTAAATTGCATTATTTTTATGCACCCAAATAAGAATGATAATGGTTGACTTATACATTTACCCAGCGTTATTTGGAAAACATTAATAACGTCGCAGGAGTATGTTCCTGCTTTGATTATGAGTCGCAAATGTTGAAGCAACCATAACCTAATATCAATAGTTATGGAGTTATGTAATATCAAAAGTTAGCACTTTTTTTAAATATTACTGACTTATTTTTTACAAAGATTTCGAGATATATTAATTGCAATAAGATAAAATAATTTCCACCACCTTCTTCACTCATTTTCCTTTTCGATTCTTGTAATTTTTTCAATAAAATATCACTTAGGCACCCCTATAAGCCAGGCGCACAATTTTGGAACCACCGCCTTACCCAATTCTCCTGGAAAATATTATTTTCCTATTGGTTTTATTTTATGAATGGCCCTTGATGAGTGGGTATATTTTTCAACAGGAAGTGACATGACAACAACAGGTAATTAAAATTGTCGCTCATTCGATGAATGAAAATGTAAATAATATGTATGTATGTACGCGACGTCAAAAATAAATATAATAATGAGTCGACGGGTTCAGATAAATTTGAAACCCAAACAAACCGTATCAAAACCAAATTAATTAATCAATTAGAAAGACATACAGAAAAATCTAATCCACGAAAAAATATTTGGCTACTACCGGAATTCGAACCACATTCCTGCCCCGGGAAGGAGGAGATTCGTGGTTCGAATCCCGGTAGCAGCCAAATATTTTTCCGTGGATTAGATTTTTCTGTATGTCTTTCTTATTAATTTGGTTTTAAATTTCACAGAACTTTGTTCTGAAAAAATTGCAACTTCACAATAAGAATGTGTTCTTGAATATAAACCGTATCAATTTTACAATAATTGGAAAATACTCGTGTTTCACTTATGGTACCGGCAGTTATGGAAATTCCACTGGAGCAGGTTGAAATATACAAATAATATGCATATAAAAAAAAACATTGTTTCTGTTGAAAGATTTAGAAAAGCGTCGCTACGGTAAATCATAAAGTGCTATTAAATTGAGAAATTTAATGATTATTTTAACCCTTTAAGTCTGGCGTTTTTTTCCAATGATAAAGCATTTTTAATATAAATTTGTTTTCAAAGATTTCTGCCACAACCTCAATGCAACAACCAATAACCTTACCAATTCAACAGAGTCCTAAGATTGCGTATTAGGTAGTAATTCGATTCGTGTGAGGAAATCAAAATGAAGTTGCATACCGCTTATAAGTATGTATGTGAAAAAAAATGAAATCTGTTAATAAATGACTGAGAAATAGACTATTTCAATTTACGTACTTTAGCGCGGAACGTATGTGGTCTATGCCTAACGCCTGTGACGTCATTTGACCTAGTCGAGATCGTCGCACCACGGGCAATAAGCGAACACGAGCCGCGTCGGCTCGGTTAAGTGACGTCACACGCTGGACCGTCCCATGAAACGGAATTATTTTTGCAATGCAAATTTAAAATCCCTTTAATATCTTTTTCCTTTGTAGAGATATGTTAATGATTCTTTTACAATTTTGTTTCATTTTGGTAACTTCTTCATTGAAGAGAGTAATAACCTAATAAAGAACTCGTACATTCAAAACATCAAATCGTTTTCCCATTTACCAAAACCGCGAAAAATCAAAGATTTATTTTGTACTAGAAATAATTTGTACATGGTAGTGATCCTAACGCGAATTGCCGGGAACAAGGAAAAAATGAGGGTTGTGAAAGGATAAAACGGGAATCGGAGGGTGAAGGAATACGTAACGATTGCGAACTGTAATTTAGGGGTGGAAGTGAACAAGGATGAAATGATCGACTCACCACTGCCGAGATGTTCCACCTCCAGGTCCAGGACAAATGACACTTCACTCCGAGTGTGTGAGGTGTAGGCGAGGAAGGACGAAGGGAGAAGCGAGGGGGTCGTGACGTAAATGCCAGATACAAAATTAGCACGTATCAAACGCCTAAAGATGCAAATACCGAATAAGTAGTTATAACATTTAAAAAAAAAGATTTTAAAATTCCTCCCCTTTCTCAGATCATCACATTTTGAACTGCCACTTCATAATCATAATTTTTTTGGGACCAAAATACAGGTTGGTTACTCTGTTTTGTGCAAATGCAGTTTGTCGTCGTATCGTTGTTACTAGAGGCGTAGCTTCAGACAATTTTTTGTTATTATATCGTGTACATAATGATGAGCTTCGAGCTCTCGCTATAATCAAAGTTACCAATCTTAGATACAATTAAATATATATCTTAATGTATACTACATATATACCTCGTTTATTCCTGCAGTGTTTTTTTTCTCAGTGTCAGTGGATATCTCAGATCCACACTGAACTTATTCAATGATGGTAAATATTACAAATAATATTTATGTGGATTGCAGAAACCAACGTGTCTCTCAATGGGTTATACACGATTCTAACCTCAGATTACATCCGCACAAGATTTGCTCTCCGGAATACCAATTCGCCACAGGTGGGCGAATTATGAAGAGACCTCGCTTTGTTTCAATTTTGTGGAATTATTTAAAGTCCAATTAAGCAACCGTTAAAATGATTCGCGCGGAGATGCGGCGCTCACTGGAGCCCGCAAATTATTCACTCCGGGTGTTAGCATTCATTTAACACGGCCAGATTAAATTTGGATTCAGAACCGGAGCGGTACTCCATCAAGTGGTATCCAAGTTATACAGGGTCACGTAGCCCTACTATTTTTAATTAGAAACCGACGAATAAAAATATTGGATCAAACATCAGGAAGTAGTTTTCAAATTTGGTAAATCCACTTTTCGAAATGTCAAAGCGGGACGTTTAATGATTTTAAGAATTCTTTCGCTTGACTGAACTACTTAGTTTAGTTTAGTGAAAATTAAAATAATCATGTTGCACCATAAATCAATATTATTTTAAGATACATTCGCTATTTTTTGGCATCGAAAAATATGTATATCCGAAAAAATGGTATATCCGATCGTCTTAAGAATTCAGCAAGAGCCTTAGCGATAAAATGAATTTGACGATGTTTGAAAATCAACTTGTCTAACTGGTCGTCTATTTAAATTAGTCATACATTTTTTTTTTTTAAACGATTTGACCTTCAATATGGCTAGATTTCTATATCATGGTCAAGCAATCCGAAGATTGAGCTAGCATCTCTAGTAAGAAAAAGAAATTTGTGATTGACCACTTTTGAAAATAATAAGTTCTATATTTTTAATTTTTTGAAACGCGTTTCACCTTACGAGGGCATTACTAATCTCTTCTATGAGATTCATAATGCCCACATAAGGCGAAACGCGTCTCAAAAAATTAAAAATGTAGAAATTAAAAACGAGTGTTTTTATTTCCCTATGTGTGATTATGGAGTTTTATAAATTTACCTCCGAAACGATAAAAATTTACTATTAATGTATTCAAACCTAGCCACTAAGTATAGCGCACATAAATGAACCTACAAAGTAATATTAAGAATTAAACCTACTGATTAAAAAGTGGGATTTCAAAACTCATGAACATATAATATGATAAATGCTGAAATGTAGATGTTTATTGTGTGGAGAAATAGTTTAAAATATATGTGGAGATAAAATTACTAATTTATAATGTACTGAATTCGAGATTTTTTAGAAAACAAAATAATTTCGTTGTCTGTCCGTCCGTCCGTCTGTCTGTCGGTCTGTCCCCGTAACTTCGTTCAACGTTCGTAATTTCGTTAGAATTCACGGTTAAAAAAACGAAATTAAACGGCCAGAGATGCAGCTTGAAACCCGGGCCACCAAACCCGAACCGGCCGTTCAACGTATGTTGCTAAGGCCGCCTTTCCGTGGAGCGCCAAAAATATGCTATAAATATATACTGGGGCTTAGCAACGACGCGAAGCAATGTTCCGTCATCTTTGACGGGTTGCAGCTAGTCTGCAATTTAATACACCTAATGTTATATTTTCTTGTGTTGTTGTGTTGACGTTGTGTACCTATAAACAGGAAGATAAAACCATAAATCATAGGAATACATCGTACATTTTAGTTATAATTACACAACCGCCTCGGGCCTCCGGCATACATATATAATAATATATTACTTCGGTGCAGGTCTCTACTTAAAAATTAAAAACGACAGCCATCAATATAATATAAATATACGGACACATAGTTTCCTGTAAATATTAGGTCCTTACATATGAAATTGACGTTTAGTATGGGAGGAACATAAAGCCGATTTTTTTTATTATAATATATTTATTTAATCAAAGTATGTACCATTGCTATCTATGCACTTTTGCCATCTCATAGGTAGTTCATCGATCCCTTTACTAAAAAAACCATTCGGACGGGAATCAATAAAATCTTTGAAGGCGGTTTGGACTGCCCCATCGGAGTTGAATTTTTTCCTTTGCAAGAAGTTATCCAAATTTCGAAAAAAATGGTAATCTGTTGGGGCAAGGTCCGGAGAGTACGGTGGATGTCTTAGACATTCCAATTGAAGCTCCTCTAATTTGGTAGCCGTCTGTTGTGCAGTGTGTGGTCTAGCGTTATCATGAAGCAGCAGTGGCCTAGAGCGATTAACCAGCCTCGGTTGTTTAGCAGCTAGCTTTTCCATCATGGTTTGCAGTTGCTGACAATAGACATCTGCCGTAATCGTCTGGCCAGATTTAAGAAAGCTGTAGTGAACGACACCAGCACTAGTCCACCAAACGCTCACAAGTAACTTTTTTGGAGTCAATTTTCGCTTGGGGCATGGTTTGGCTGGTTCGGCAGGGTTCAGCCATTGCGATGAGCGCTTCCGATTATCGTACAGGATCCACTTTTCATCACAGGTAATGATTCGATTTAAAATCCCTTCATTATTGTGCCGGTTGAGTAATGCAACGCAGCAGTCAACGCGCGTTTGTTGATTTGCTTCACTCATTTCGTGAGGTACCCACCTTTCAAGCTTTTTCACCTTACCAATTTGCTTCAAGTGGATTAAAACAGTTTTATCACTAACACCGCAGCCTGCAGCTAACTCGGATGTGGTTTGCGATGGATCCGCTTCCACAATAGCCTTCAATTCTTCATTATCAACTTGGGTCTCCGGCCGTCCACGGGGCTTGTTCTGCAGGTCGAAATTTCCAGAACGAAAACGTTGGAACCAAAAACGCACTGTGTTTTCTTTTGCGGCACCGTCGCCATACACATCATTAATCCTTCGAGCCGTTTCTGCAGCACTGGTGCCACGGTGGAACTCGTACTCGTAAATAACGCGATATTTCAAGTTTTTCATTTTGTAAACTGAGTGACGCAAAGAAAAAAACAATTGAGGAAAAAACAAATGAATTATAATTTTCAAAACACAAATACACGAGTAAAGCTGTATAAATTTGGATTTGGAATTCCTAACCAAAGAGAAGATATTTGAGATCAAATTTGCCAGTACGGCAAAACGTCAATTTCATATGTAAGGACCTAATATATTCACATAATCATCAGGTGAGCGATAAACTTATGATTTTAAATGTAGCGAAACTATATTATTATGTAAACGACTTTATTAAAAGATGGCGCCTTCATCGAAAAACTGCAATTTTATATATAAAAACAATATTTTTATACGTAGGTATATGCTGAGAACACAGTTACTGGATTTTTTCCCCAAAGGGATTATTAATTAATTAAGTTAAATTATAGAAGTCTCACAGAGACGAAACTATTTATATTAGATAAATGAATGGAAGTATTTTTATAGGAATTCCCAAGGCTTAAGACCTGTATGAGCTGGCTTAAGTGACTCTACACAATGTAACGTTCACCAATTTCATCGTAAGAACATCCAAATATTATCAAATTTTTTAAAGTTCTGTATGTGTTCCAAATCTGGAAATCTTTGGTTTCTTTGTAGGGACTTATACTAGAGACATTTTTAGTCTATTCTCATGAGTATACATGATGACGCAGCGGGTAATTATACCTCTATATAAAAAATATATACTCTATATAAAATACAGAGGTTTCATTACCAGCTGCGAAATTTATGTATACTAACAATTTTATGAAGAATAGATGACAGATGTCTCTAGCATAGTCCTTTTAAACAAATGAAAGATTTTCAGATTTGGAACATATATATAGTTTTTAAAAATTTGATAATGTATGGCTGTTCTTACGATAGAAATGGTGAACGTTACATCGTGAAGAGTGATCACTTAAACCAGCTCATACAGGTCGTAAGCCCTGGGCCATCCTATAAAAAACTTCCATACATGTTTCTTAATTAATTAATATATTCATTACATATTCTCATCAAACCACATTTCAGATATTCCACGGGAACCAATATTTCATATATGTATATGTACATACGTATATCGAAAAGGAAAACGTTAATTTTCATTGCGTTTTTTTTTATTTTGCACGCCAAAATAAATATATCAAACCGTACTATTGCGTCTACGAAACGGCATTAAGGTTCCAAACCCAAGTATGGAACGAACGGTCTAAATGACGCGATCGTGTAAAAATTTGACCTCTAGATTGTGGTCTAAAGCCAAAGATAAAAATTCAGATAAAAAAATGCGTTGCAATAATAGGTACTTAGGTACTAACCTTGAGGCGGGAAAAGATTATATACATTAAATCTTCGAGCTTATTTAAAAAACAAACGATTCCGTCATATTTATTTATCTAAATAATAAAATAAAAATTATGCCGTCGAGCGATTTTATATCTGTTTATTTGATGTTAAGTCAAAATATTCTTAAACATCCCTGTCCGAGTAATGAGCTCTCCAACTCTTTTCACACCACTTTTACAGTACCGATATAGTTTACTTGTCTCCCCTCACTACAAATAATATCAATTAATACATCAAAAACTCATTTATTAGCGATAGACTGGATATCGTCGCTGTCTATATAATTAAGCCTATGTGCCGTTTTAGTACATTCTGAGATAAACGAATGAAACTGTTTTTAAAAATAATTGCACAGACTAGATTTATAAAAAATATTTTAAATGATTACTAGGCAGACTTTCCAAATGATTAAACGGCAATGTTTTTTTTTTAGTATATCGTCATTATTTATATGAAAAATTGACAAATTGATTCGTTCATCTCAGAATGTACTAAACAGCACATTGGCTTTATTATATATACAGCGACGATATATTATTAGTTGAGAAGGGAAATTTTAGAATACATAGTTAAGAGACATTTTTACATGTAATGCATAAGTCTTATTCGCAATATTCGATGCTGAGATTAATAATAATAATATGCTGAGAACTCTGGCGTATTATGTGTCACCTGATTGAACATCGTTGACCTTGGAACCCGTGCAACCTGTACTTGTAGGGTAAATGTATATATTGCACAACTTATTAATCTATATCTATAAAACTCAATGTTTGTCTGTTCTCTATACAAATCTATACCGTTTGACTGACCTGACTTGAATTTTGCAAATTGATTCTGTAGGACTCGACAGAAAATATGGGGTACATTTTCTGCTCCACTCTCGCCCTGGTATATTCTCTATACAAATCTACACCGTTTGATAGATTTGACCCATATTTTGCATACTTATTCTTTAGGACCCGGCAGGTAACTTAGGCGACATTTTTCTCCTCCCCCTTAACCCCTCCCTCTCTCCTTGATGTATTTTCCATGAAAATCTATACCGTTTTACAGATCTGATTCAAATTTTACATAAGTCGTATTCCTGAGCACCCGGCGGAAAACGTAGGCCACATTTTCTGAATCTGAACTGAATCATTGTTTTTCTACACAAACTTATTTTTAACTTAATATAACTTTTAGTATAATTTCTAGAGCGTTTCTAATTTTAATGAGTACATTCTATGACATGTTATTCCACGAATTGTTATTTAACGTTTTAAAATTTTACTATTATGTCACACTAGAACTATCTATCAAGATCATTGACGGGGTTTATAACCTGCATACAATAAAAAAATATAATCTGGATATCCTAGGAAATGCGATAACATTGGAGGTAGTTCTGCATATTTGAAACAAATCCAGAAGAAAAATCTGGAATAATATATCACGGTGCCGGGGAATCGTTAATTTTAGATAAAATTATTATAGGTAGAAAATTTTAGAATAGTACAATAACGTGGAAGAAAAGTCAATAACAATAATAATAAATATGGGGTTCTACAAATTAAATACAAAACCCATAAATAAATAAATCAATAACAACAGACTGTCGAAACTAATGGATAACTATTTCCATGAATAAGCGTTCCAATAACGGCGGTACCAGAAACCAACGGCTGAATTACACGACCCGTTTGAAATTGCATTCCGAGAGCATTCTGCAGTTGAGTTATTACTTAGGGCCGGTTGTTTCAAGTTGGATTAAAGTAAGCGTTCTTTTAAAGCATAGATTTTTACGTTCTCCACCAATCAGGCGATCCGTTTTCGTAAAAATCTATGCTTTAATCGACCGCTTACTTTGATCGAACTTGAAACAACAGGGCTTTAGCCTGCAACTAAGCAGAGAGTTATTTGCGGTAAACGCTGAATACTGACGATTATTGGCAGCAGGTAACGTTGACGGGCTCAGAAATTCTATATAGGTACATATTTAAAATCAGCTCGAGGTATGGGATGCACGCTCAAAAATGTGACAAAAAAATGGTTAGCATTTACATGGCTATAAGATATGTCCACATATTCACGTTAACCCTACGGTCATGTTCCCAAACATATCCCTCAATCTGAAGACAGCGCTAATCTAAGACTTGATTAATGCGGTCGTAACATCTGCCTGTTGAGTTTGGCAAGACGCATTCTCATCTGGTAGATCCACGTCTGCCTTACAAGTGAATGCATCACAACAATCACCAGCGCCCGAGGAAAGGCATCCTGCGAAGGTAACACCCGGCACCAGCTCAATGTTGCCGCACAAGTCCTAATAAGGCACGACAACTGGAAGTTCAGCTGCCAGACCTTGGGGTGGCGTCACGAAACAGAATCCACATCGCGGATGGGCGCGAATATGACGTGAGGAAGTGTTTAGGATAATGAATATGTGGAACAAGGTGTAACGGAATGATTCAGGAATGTGTGTTTGATGTTTATAACATAAACTTTGTGGTTTATAATAATTATTAATTTTAATTAACTAAAAACTTTGAAAGATAACATAAAATGATTCAATTTACAATAGAAATAAAAATTCTAGCACAAATTTCTTGGATTTGAACAAAGAACATTTCAATAATTAAGAATAAAACTGAATTTATCATATTTCGTAAAGATACATATAAAAACATAAGTTATACACAATTCTTCTAATCAAATTATCAGCATTTCATTCTATGATTAGTAGATTGATAAATATTCCATTATCTGTGGATAATTTTAACATTGAATTGAATATTAAAATATATGTTAATATAATAAAAGATAAAATTAAAAAGTATAGGAATATTTTTTTAAATCTTTTGTTTACCCTCTAATATTTGATATTGAAAAGCATTGGAGAAAAATCGTATTAACAAATAAACAAATTTCAAAAACAATAAATTAAAAAATAAAAATAAATTATTCAACCAGCTTTCTGTACCTACTAATAATAAATTCAAAAAGTATATATGTACTTAATTTTTTATTAATTTATATTGTTTTAATTTTGCATTATCTATATTTCGATTTTTTATTTTTATTGTGTTAGCATAGACATTTTGTATCCTGATGATGAGCCATTATGATAATGTTATCCTTGAAAACGCAAGTGCTGCCATTTAGTTATCATTTTTGCTAGTCAGTTACATATTCGTACACTATAAGTATGAATAATCCAGCATTTATAGATGAACCAGCATATAATTTCGGCCTTCATCATTTGGCGACTTTCAACAAGCTGAATGATGGTGAATATTTTCGATTGCGCCCTGCATGCATATTCCCCCGTGAACCCGAATGGATTCTCATTATTATAAAATTGACTTTGTGATTGAGTTCTTGACTGCTTATTATTTATATTATTGTTTACTTGACTGCTTATTATATATACTGTATTATTAACTAAGATTTGA
The DNA here is from genome assembly GCA_016648135.1 of Agrypnia vestita. Taxonomy (NCBI): domain Eukaryota; kingdom Metazoa; phylum Arthropoda; class Insecta; order Trichoptera; family Phryganeidae; genus Agrypnia; species Agrypnia vestita. The sequence goes on along the minus strand of JADDOH010002027.1, from coordinate 929 downwards.
TGTATTAGATTTTCTTTTCTTTCCTTCCAATTGTTATATAATTAGATTACACTACCTATACCTTTGATTGTAAGTGGTTATCCCTCACCACACACAAGAATATAATTCTTTTTGGTGAGGTATACACACACAAAAAATATAGATTGTAAACATTTATGTATGATTGTAGAAAAAAAAATTATATATATATTATTAATTAAATAAAAAAATAAATAAAATAAAACAAAGCTCGCGGAGCATTAGTGTTCCGGTTGAGAACCACTGCTTTGTTTCATTTTGTATAAAAATAATCGTCGGATATCGTAAAATAAAATATACGGAGCGTTGTCCTACAAAGCGGTGTTATCGTGCGGTGCGTCCTGCCTCGCAGCCTGTGCGAAGGACTCCTCTTTCGCAACCTCGGCAGTCTGCTCGTGCCAACCTTTGTATGGTCGCTGTCCTCGTTTAGCCTTCAGTGTCCATCGTCAGACATTCCCTCAACCTATCAACGATCGGTCGTCCACATCGAATATGTTCCTCTTACATTCTCAACGATATTGTCTGGAAAAAATAATCTTACTAAAATTAAGGGGTATGAAATCAAAGGCATCAGTATACAAAAAAATAAAAATATGTTTTTTGAATCCGATCACCGGGGAATACTAATTTAGAATGCACCGAATTCGAGATGAAATATATAGCTCTGTCCCTTCCAAAATCAACGCGATTAAAATCAAAGACAGCAATATCCCTCGTTGTGTAGAAAGCAAAGGCAGCAATATCCACTTTCAACCACAACGAATCAATCCCCAAGAATGTGTCGCGTAACATAATGACCGCTTCATACTAATGTGAGAGTTGATGTCAGTGTTAGACTTGAAACATCATTGCAAAGACAGCAATATGTAAATAGCAAAAACACAGTGTCCGCAATTTGATAGCAAACACAG
>JADDOH010002026.1:0-65967 GCA_016648135.1 Agrypnia vestita | reverse complement strand
TGCACCATCCCGGACTGTTTTGGATGTTTTGGACATAATAATTCAGTGTATATTGGTAATCAAGATGTCACAGCTCCCGAGCAAATACAAAATTGTACTGAATGACAGGGCGAGGGGTTACCGCCGAGTGCGGGCGGGGCAGGTTTTAGTTCCAATCTTGCCGCACGCCAAGTTATGTTGGGCAGGCAATATAATCCATGTTGATGCTATTATTTATTTATTAATTAACCTATACTTGAAGTGATCAAAGCCATGCGAGTAAATAACAACAACAATAAAAATAATACATATTGTTTTTATTTGTTGTATGTATCAATATACGTAAAAAATATATGTATCACCGAAAGGAGGCTTCTGGTACCCTTGGTATTTGTTCCCACTGCGGGTCCAGTCATTCCTTGTGAAGCCTCTTCGTTTTGCAGGTCCAAGTAAAATTTCTTCCCCGCACAAACAATTTAAAAAGGATGTTCTTACGTTCCTTAATTCTTCCAATTCACATATTGACCAAGTGTGATGTGTGAGCTAGTGACGAATCTCTACTTTTAGTTCGTTTATTCAAAATAAAAGTAGCAAAAAATTATCAAATTATAAAATTTATCTAATGTTTCTATTGCGAAGTCTTACAATATTTTTTATAATAAAAAATCATTAAACGCTAAGATATTTTTTATTGATCATCAGAAATTATCATATAATTTTTTGCTACTTTAATTGTGACAATTGGTCAATAACATAGTATCACTATCTTATAAAAAGTGCAGTAAATCTAAAATTTCTGTTTTTCTTTTGTAATAGTGAAGAAAATGTGTTTCTGAGTTTCTATATACCCCATGAAAACCGTATTTAAACTTATTTGTGAACGGCTTATAAAGTTTCTTTTCAACATGACCTGTTGTAGGAGAATTTGTAATTCCCATGTGACGAATTCGTTCATAAGTAAATGAATTCAATATTTATCATTTAAAAAATTAAGGTTCGACGATAAGTCGATTGTCGCTACATAAACTCGGACATCTACCAAAGTGCATTTTTTACTTTTTTGTACCAAGACTTAAAAATACTCTTTTCCGCAATGCTTAATGAAAAATATAAATTTGCTTTTGAAAAAATCTGAAGTTAAAGCGGACAAATACGGTCATTTTGTATGTAAAACCAAACTTCAAACAGCTCTCCTGCAAAATTATTTTCTTGAAGTTGTCTTAGTTAATGTAGGGACCGAAATAACAGTTCCGTTAGTAACCCTTAAAATAATTAATTTTTGTTTTCAGTCTCCTGGAAAATTGACTCTTTTTGACTAACGACATGTTTCTACGAATGTGCAAAATCAGTAAATTAGAAATATTTCCCTCCAATCACACTAAGTAGATAAAAATATGTTTTTAATATATGCGTCATAGATGCTCTAGGTAAATGAAATAAAAGTATTTTTATTTAATTTACTGAAAACATACCGTCGCCCTTATAAATTATTTTATTTCAAAAGTACCTAGATATAGGCATTTATTATTTAACGAATACAAGCGGGAAGCAGGAGGAGTGGCTTGGTTGCTTGGCCCTCCGGCAGCTGATGCGATTTCGGGATCGGCTCTCGCGCCCGAAAGCACCCTCCCTGCTCGGATCCACCCTCAATCTGCAATAATTTCCTTTCGCACCAGAAACCAATCTGCTCCCCAAATTTACACATATTTGCTGTGATGTATATATCTGAATTCAAGATTTCGTTCATTGTGTACACCGATTCCAGACGTAATTTTTCATCACCTTATGTTACGATATGTTAATTATCGTATAAATCGATTTAAAGGCTGTGAAATACACGAATGACATTAAGTATGTAACATTCCTTAGTAAAATAAAACTACTCTTAAACAAATTAGTATATTTTTAATTGTTTGTGGAATATTTTTTGAAATTGATTTTACATATTCAATACAAAAATTAACTGACCCACAAACATAGCGTCTCGGTAATTTTAGTAGGCGTTCAGCGTTAAAACAATATTGTCCTTAAATTATATTGTTTTATGAGCCGTTTGATTTCGCGCCCGAGTAAAAACTGCAATGCCGTCGCTCTCTGCCGAATTTTCACATCATACTTTTGTTGTAATGCCCAATGATTTTTTTTTGCCAGCATAATTTTAAGACGAGATGTTCGATCGTATATTTGTTTCAAATAAAAAAATATATTTTGCGACACCAATTTGACGCCCTAAACATGGCCTAAGCTTATAAAGACAGGAAATTTAAAAATGGTTTTAATTATATATTTTTCGTACAGAGAATCATGTAGCAGTAGCGATATAGCTAATCCAAGGAAATAAGTACAATGAAATCAGATTTAGAAATACGTTGGCTAATAAGAAAAATTAAATTGAACAGGTTCTGAATATAAGGAAAGAAGTGGACGACCGTGTATTGCATTTGTCTAATGTGGAACAAAAGAGATGGAAGAAACAGGTTTTTTATTTTGGTCTAGCTGACCAAAATAAACATATTTTTCGGATTTTTAGATTATTTCAAATCACAAATCCACTGATCAAGAATTGCGACCCTGGACAGTTTACATCAACGTGTTCGAAATTTAGCAGATAACATAATTCCCCGAATGCAAATGCCCAAAAACGGGACGTGTTTCGCAATGCTACAGTAATTTGAGCTATACAGAGAAACTCATGATCACCTTCTCGAACCTTATCAACAATTATTACTAATCTTCCACTCTGTATTAAAATTATTTATAATCTAATCTCAATTAAACAATATCTCAAATTTTCCCTGTATATTAAATACGACAACCTGTATCTATATTAAATAATACGTGTCAGTTGGAATAAGTTCAACATGTCGGTAATTGTGGCGTATAGATGCAAAATCGCCACTATCCATATGGAGCCCATATGGATAGTGGCGGTTTTGCATCCACACTCCACAATTGGTGAATCCACCATTGAGTATGGATGAATGAACCAATATTTGTAAATTATACATTAGATAATACATTTATGCTATGAAAATGGTTATATCTGTAAAAAACTAACCTATAAAAATCAAGTTCTTAGTATACTCCCTTTCTCATTTGTATTGTTTTCAATTTGATATTCTATCAACATATTTTTCTTGCTTTAAGTTCATGTGGAAAATCTATTCCATGTATATTATTATCCTTAAAACTTATAGAATATTGAAAACGTAATAATTGGTATAGGGTGGCACGGCGTCGGCAAAACCGTCTGATCGGACCCATGGCTCGAGTCAGACTAGTTGAAACCGGTTTCATGCCATCTCCACGCGTCGAGCTCCTTTCTCACTTGTATGGTTTCCAATTTGAAAAAAACCGTTAAAATTTCGAAAAATCCAAAATTATACTATAAAAAAAAAAATTTAAACAAAAATTTGTTAGATCATTTTTATTGTTGCCACGAGTCTGCCTGCAAAGTTTCAACTCGATTGGATCGCAGGAAAAGGGTTAAAAATCGATCCAAAGTTTTTTCGGCAGACAAGAAGACGCTACGAGTTAAAAGAAAGGGAGTACAAAGAGTTTTTATATACCAAAAAAATTATCCATATTCGCAAGTATAAAAATCATATGTGGCGTATAAAAGCAAAAGAAGTAATTTCTTAAAATGATTGATTGCAGTCGTCGAGGATTATTAATTTATAATATATTGGTTTTATTTTTTTTCTTTTTTTTTCTTTTTTTTTCTTTTTTTTTTCTTTTTTTTTTTCTTTATTTTTTTTTAGAAAATCAGTACATTTTAAATTAGTAATAGGTACTCGGTTACTGCATTCAGAACATTTTTAATTTTTTTTTAATATTGCTGCTATTGCTTTTTTAACCCGCAATGAATATTGATCCGTTTCTGTGTTTTTTATATAACATTTTTTGTTACTACTAATACATTACATTTCTGTATGTGTGTCCATATTTCAAATTATGACGCTTATTTCTGAATGCTTATTTCATATTTATTCATTTATATAGATATGTAGGTTTTTTCTATGTTTCTTTATACGATAAGTGTCCAAAATTTAAATAAAAGCAAGATTATTTTTTTTTATAATAATATTAGTCAATCAAATTGCATTACACTTTTTCCTTCCTGTAAAATTCACAAATATGGAGTATGCAAATTTGCAGTTTAAGTCATCGGTATATTTTTAAGTAGGTATACAATTTCAGAATTTTTTCGTCATCATTTTAATCAAACACAAATATACTTAGGATATGAAGTGTAGGATTGAATTTTTTTAAACTGTAATTAAAATAATTACTTAATTTAATATTCCTTTTATATGATTTTATTACAGCATTGTAGACTCATGATCTGTAAATTCTATGTTGTACTTATTAAATAAAATTCCAATTTAAGTAATGTGCTAATAAGATCCTAACTTAAGCCATATGATTGTTTGTTTATTATTATTACATAATAACAATATAATGAGTGATCGGAGTGTGAAAGTAAGCAATTACTGCGCTAAAGCCTTGGCCGTGCAGATCCCTGGCTAAACCGTAGTTTCATTAAGGATTGTAATCAATCTTAACACGGTTTGTTTTATCCTCGCGTCTCGGGGCCGACCTACATATCGGGAAAATCCTAAGTCAATTTCAGAGGAACAAATCAGCGACGAAGACAAATGGCTTCTCTCCGGAGAAAGATACGTTTTGATATGTTTCTTGTCTCGCGCAGAAGTGCTCAACTCCTCTCCACACTTCTGTTGGTGGACCTGTTAAAATAATAAAGACAATACTTAAGTTAATAATGTCTTTATCTTAGATTTCAAACCCAATTTTAGGGTCGAGTTGCCTGTTCCCAGCAGACCGCTATCGACCTTGTAAAGGCTCTAAAGACAACAAAATTTATCACTAAACAGTTAGCTGGTTATAAAAATGTAGTAATTATGTTTTAATCGGTAATTAACTAAGTAACCGGGTAATCAGTTGTTTTTTTTTCTTTTTAGCGGCCTCATAGGACTCAGAAGTCCTTGACCGCAGTCTAGGGCGACCCACCAGCCGCTAAGAAGTTAGTCTTGATAATCGATCTTCTGGCATTCGCAAGACGGTCCAGGCCACTTTAATTAAGAAGGTGCATTAATGTTACTTCTTTAATATGTAAACAGTTATTTTAGTTAATAAGTTCTAAAAAAGTACTTTTCAAATGATAAAATGATAAAAATATTTCAATATCTACGTAGGTGTAGATAATTTATTATAAGTTTATATATCCAAACGGAACATACATTAGGGATATTACTTTAAAAAGTTTTAGGCATATTTGAAAAACATTTATAAAACGCTTTTATTAAAAAAAAAGTTTAGCGATAAAATGTCAATAAAATCAAAAGCTTGCAGTGCTTTTTATAAAACTTGCCACTTTTGTCACATTAGGTACTACGTAAAACAACTCATCATAATTCTAATCAATTAGTTATAGGTACTTAGTAATGTTTAACACATAGGTAACAAATTGCTAATATCCGATCCACGCTTTAGATTTTATTGACATACCTACGCATATACTGTGATCGCTCTTAGTACTGTGACTGTTAAAAATTCTCATTTTAAATAATAGAATTGCGTTTTTTTTTGTTTTTTTTTAACTATAATATTATTTTCTATTTTTTAATATTCGACGCATTACGCAAACTAGCAACCAGTTCGAATAGCGTCAAAGACACGTTTATTTTGTAATGCTATTAACCTCAAGACTCAAACGTCACTTTTATAATGATACAAACTAACAGACGCCACCGGTTTGTCTGATAAAATAACGCATCAGTGTTTTAAATATCTTTTGTGTGTAATTAAACTGAATTCGAAAATAAAGTAAATTAATGACTATATATTGTCATCCAGAAAACTTTGCCAAATTTCAGAACGATTGTCAGCCAAGAAGTAAGTCAAATATTGATTACAAAATTTTGTGGCTAACAGACAAGCGAAACACAAAAAAGTGTAAAATAAACATATTTTGTACTTAAAATACTTGAAAAAATTTAAACAAAATTCCAGGCAAACAGCATATGCTGACGATATGATTATCGCAAGATCTGAATCATCCCTTCGAGAAGCATTTTCGGCATTGGAATCATCAGCCAGAAGGGTAGGACTTCGAATCAATGAGGCAAAAACAAAGTATATGCCAGTTACAATGATACCCGGAATCAGTCAGTCCTCAATAACCATCAGTAACTACCATTTGACACAGTGGAATAATTCACATACCTTGGTTCCATTGTTACTAACGACAATGACACTAGTGTAGAGATTGGGAAAAGAATCTTTGCAGCAAACCGGAGTTACTTTGGTCTCATTAGACAACTGAGATCACGCCTACTGTTCAGAAAAACTTAAGCCATGCTCTACAAGATATTGATTAGACCAGTCTTAACATATGCCTCGGAGACCTGGAGACTAAAAACTAAAAACTGGAAAAAAGACTAGACACATTTGAAAGAAAAATCTTACGCCGAATATATGGACCTATTAATGACGGTCAAACATGGCGAAAAAGATACAACACCGAGCTCTATGACCTTTACCAGGACGTCAGCGTAGTCAAGTTCATTAAGATTAACAGATTGCGCTGGCTGGGACATCTTCACCGTATGGATAATCTGGAGCCCCCAAAAAGGGTGTTGTTTAGTGATCCAATGTGTAGAAGAAGTGTCGGAAGACCAAAACTGCGGTGGTTAGATGGTATCGTTGCGAACTGCCGGGCCCTGGGGCAGCAAAACTGGAAAATGGCAGCCAGCGACAGAGCAGCATGGAGGACTTTCTTGGAGGCAGCTAGGACCTACCAAGGGTTGCAACGCTGAAGATGGATGGATAGTATATTTTGTCGCTCAGTAGATTTCAAAATTCATTGTTTTCTAAATCTTATTTCATATTCAAAAATCGAATCATATGAAATATAAATATGGCGTCTCATCTTATTTTTGACAGTTAAATGCAAATTTTAAAGCACCACAGTTAAAAATTGTAACGACGTTGCGAGCTGAAAATAGTGTTATTGATCTAGAAATTCCAGACAGAACAAGCTGTGCAAATTTTCGGTCGACCAACAAAATGCTATCAGTTTTTTAATATGATGTAAAACTAGTCCACCGGTTTAGTAGCCCTAAGTAAAACCTGCTTTATTAAAAAAAGATCCCATTAGCTCTTAGATTTTTTCATGTGCATAGATTCTTTATTTGTTCTTAGATATAATATGTCAAAGAAATCTAATTATTGTACAGCCGTATATTTGTATAAACTTTTTCTAGAGAATTGGGTTAAATCGTGTACTCAATGATAATGTTCTTGTTCATTGCATTATTAATAGAAAAAATTCGGGGTAAGTCGATATGATTGAGACAATTTGAAAGAATAATTTATTTGTATCGACTTACAGACTAAACCAGCTGGGACTCGATAGGAAAATATTCCACGAATCGTAACCCCTAAGGAATAATGTCGACGTCTTTACAATTATTTACTAGTAAATAAAAAACTAATGTATTTTCTGTAATGGGGCTGTTAATATTTTTTATCCTTTTTTATCCTCAATATTCCCAAGGGTAATAAATATTTTTACTTGAAAATCGATCCCAGAAATCATCGCAAACACATTTTAATAATAGTATTTTTTTATTATTTATCATTTTGACAGATATTTTTTTTAAAAATAGAGATGCGAACACGGCATGCATGTCACATCAATTTCTTAGTATTTTCAAAATAAGCTACAATGAAATAAATGCTTGTGCTAGGAAAATAGGACTAACTCGAATGGCGCTCGAACCACCGACCATCAAATCAGTAGGTTTACTCGTAATGCTCTTAATATAATATAGGCCTGCATAATTAAAATATTAACAAGAAATTGACCACTTGTATGAAAATACAATAATTGTTGTTAATATTTTTTTATAGAGGTTAGGCTATTGTTTGGAAGGGAAGTCACCTTCCATTTTGACATCAGGTAATTCTAGTGATTGATGTGCTGGTGGTTCACCGGCATTTACAGATGACTCACGAGCACTTTTATTTTTTTAAGAAACCAATTAAGCATTCAACAATAATCCAGTTTTTCTTGTTGTATTTCGTTTTTTTAATTTTTCTGAAAGTGGCTGACTCACGTGGCGGGCAGACGAATATCGATTTTAACAAAAATAGAGATGCGAGTATGGAATACGTGTCACATCAATATTCTTACTATTTTCGAACTAAGCTAATAGCCTGTGCTCTAAAAATAGGACATCTTACCGGTGTCCTGGAAACAAATCTCAACGTGGACGAATATTGAGGGTCCATTATATATTTTTCATGTGAATCTACATTGAATAATAAACTTATAAAATGATACGCGGTCTTTAATTTAACGGATTTGAATTTCCGATCCAGTTAAAACCATTTTAAATTAAATTAACCCCATTGCTTCATCCAAGCTTTTAACCAAGATAGGCTCTTAATTCAATCAATAAGTTATTTTTATTATTCTTAACAAATTTGCCGAAGTTTTTATTCTAAAATAAATGTACTTATTTCGTCGACTTGAATATTATTATACTATACCTATACATATTACGTATCCACAATTACAATATCAAAACAACGATTAATCCATACCTATGCATTTCTACACACTGTTAAACTTTTTCATACACATTAAATTACATAATAAAATAAGTACAAATAAATTAACTAACTAATTTATCAATTTTTTTAACATGCGCATTCGGAAAATCTACTTTATACAATAGGTACAATATACACTTTCGGTTTTAACGAACACTCTTTCGTCCGAATTAGACTGTTAAACTCTTTTCTTGTAAAACAGTTAAAACATTTAAATTTTTGTTATCGTCTTTCATAATTCTTTTCTAAACTTATATTAGACATGTATTAATGGGAGCTGTTGAAACGTGTGTGGAGTCCGGTTGCAAGCGATTTAATAATGTGTTCATATATCCGTAATAAGTATTATTGCGAAGCTTAAATCCGAAGGGGTATTGGGCAGGCAAAACCTTCTATGTAAGTAGTATAGTAAGGACTTTGATTTGTACGTACCTACATAATACGGCAGGATCGCTCAATGACCAACTCTGAAATATACATACATACCAAATACGTTTGAGAAGCGGTGCTAAGCCTCGTGACGCGTATTGTGTGGACAGCTAGACGTACATACCTATTCTCCAGGAGTTCAGGTCGCTGATAATACCCACCTTGTCAGAAGTCCAAATACGAATATGAATACTGAAGTGCTTCGGACATATAGCGCTACGTGGTATTGGTTCGATTGTGATAGTATTCATAAATGTTTTCTCAGTACGTCTAAACATTAAAATGTAGCTCACATGATTTACACTAAATTATATCACTACTTTTTATTACACTAAAACCAAAAGGTGTAATGAAAAATCAGTTAACGAATAACCTATTATTCAATTCAATTCAATTCAATTTATTTCATGATAATATGTACATGACAAACAAAATGTTTAAGGTTTACATATAAGAAGTGTATATCAAAAATGAAAATATTTAATAAATTAAAAATAACATAAATCTGGTCAAAGGTGTAGGAGAATCCCGCTTCGGAAAACCCCCTCAGACACATGGAATATATCAATACCCAAAGCGATTTTGTTCAGCATAGCTGTGGCTCTTCCAACAGGCATAACCATCGGCAGGTTGGTCCTGTATATTGGAATGTGAAACAATCTATGCTGACGATGTCTAGTGTAATTATCAGGAACATACAAACCAATGCTCTGCATAATTTGAGGATTATCGATCATACCGCGCAACATAATTATTTGATAACTTTCCCATTTCAGTGCCTATTTGTCAATCTCCCGCACCTCCACCACAACTTAGCCACGCCTCCGTTCAAAAATTAACTTGTTTATCAAAATAAGTAATGGATAATTGGTATCCGTCTGTCCTAACGGAGATACAGTGGTATCGAAACCTGTATATGTAAAGTTACTCCAAGTGGTTTATACAAGGCTTTTTTTAAATTTATTCTTAAATTAGGTAATAGGTACCTACATACAATAATTTTATATTTCATAATATATGTACAGCATTCAAAAGTAAGCATCAAATATTTTTTTTGGCTTCCTCTTAAAAATTATATTATTTTCATTCCTAATGTCCTAAAATTAATAATTATGTCCAACTACAAAGTTAACACTATTAACATCAAATCTATTTTAGGTATATTATCTTCACTAAGATGTAAATACTCTTCTTTTAGTGATCTTATATAATAAAACAACAAATTAATTGAAAATTATTGCACGGGACAAATTATAATCTCTAAAAGTGGTTAGTCATTTCAACTGTCTCTAAAAAAAACTTTTTTATGTATTTATATATAATCATTATTCCGAAAGGAGACCTTTCGATTATCCTTACTTGGGCTAGATTCAAGGGGCATGATGATATTAATTTAAATTTATATTTTAATATTAATATTTATCGCCACTACAGGTCATGAAGCCCAATTAATGTAGCGAAACATTTCACAAAACACCCAGGCTTGAAAAAATCACATAGATGTTATCTGACCTCGCCAGGAATCGAACCTGGAACATCCGGAATGAGAAGCCAGTTTTATGCCTGCTGAACTACGGAGGGCGCTATGATGATAGGTTAAAATAACCCATTGCCCATTGACCATCTCTGTTCTTAACTGCCTTTAAAGATTTATCACGTATTAAAACTTGGTCCTGATTTAGCTTGGAATGCTAGAGCATGTTTCCTTTACAAAACTATCGAAGGTAAACTCCATTTAACTTAATTAAAAGCTCAAAGTTGAATAGCTAGTGTAAAAGTTTTACCGCGTTAGAAAACAAAACAAATCACATGTGTTTAAACTGCAACGTTTAGACTTTCATTTGGATTGGATCTGGATTTTAAAGAAAATTAATGAATTATTTGACTTGTTTTTTATCCAATATGTGTATATTTCCCCACTATTCTCATACCTCTTCCCCTCCCCCTGACATATTTTCGATGCAAATCAGTACCGTTCGACCGATCGGACTCAAATTTTGGAAACTTATTCTTTAGGACCGGGTGGTTAACATTGGTGACATTTCCCTCCTATTCTTTTACCCCTCCCCCTGATAAATTTTCGATGCAAATCTATACCGTTCGAATCGAAACTTTGTTTATCCTCACAAATTTATTTTAAATTTAATCCTTAACTCGTGCAACGCCGGTTATGAACAGCTAGTTGCACATAAAAACTAACTTTTGATGATATGGTGTTCGTTATTCATTTTAGCCAAATCGCGGACATGCCTCTTAGAAATATAAATACACTTTTATCAATACACAACTATATAAGTAATATGTATAGTTTACATAATTGCGTAATTCCATTTCAAAGTAGAAAGAATTCTTTTGAGTTATAATAAAATGTATAAAATAATCGATAAGTCAGGCAAATGATGTTGTTAATTTATTATTTACTTCTTGAATAAATTTACTAGAAATTATTAAATAATAATTCTTGGAAAATGATTGGAACTTACGATTTTAATAAATATTTAATATATTTTCATGAATCTTATAATGAATAAAACCATTTTAGCGAGTAATTAATCATATTGTCTCTAAAATCTAAATAATTTTAAACCGATGATTTATTTTTTACAATACAGGTAAATGGAAGATTAATTCAGGTTTAAGATTATTATGCATTTTAATAAATTTCAATAAACGTGACTTAAATAAAATAAAAAACAAGTCTTAATAAATCGATATAAGGAATATTATAGCATGTTTTTATTTCTGATCTGATATTTGAGATTGTAAAAAATGTCAACATTTAATCCTCAATAAAAGGAGTATAATATATTATGTAAATAGATATTACGGTTACGCAAACATAAAATAAGCATGTAAATATCAGATAAATACAAACACCCATTGTCAACATCAGAATAAGGTTCTTATGTAGGTTTAATTCAGCTTGGGGTTAAGCCCAGAGAAGAACCTTAATTTCTACCCTTAGGTGATTTTCGCTTACATGAATATGTCAATATCCGAAGCGGTGGGGGTCCAGTAATGAAATTGGTCTTGCAGTAGGTAGATCCGCATGAAGCTGACAAGTGATATCGTCGTCTTGGATGAAAGGGTAGCTACCGGTTCTTCGACAATCACTTGTATGCACCTATAGTTCGCATTTGTGCAATTAATTGTTATAATTAATATTAATTTTAATCTACTTAATAATATACATTTTTTATTAATTAAGAAAAATTAGAAAAGTATTCTCAGAGACACGAAGCTATTTTATATGTAAAACTTTACAGAATAGCCACAGGGCTTATAACCTGTATTAACTGGCTTAAGTGATCGCTTTACACACTGCAACATTCACTGATTCACCAAAGTCCCTGGACACGAATTTAATCAGAGCAACGTTCTTTAATTTAGACAGATTTCTAAATACGCACTAATTATCACTAGAATATTCCACGTAGGTACTTAATTAATTTGCTGTGCTTTTGTCAATAGCAAGGTCAGTTCGCTGGTTTCGCTCAGCTTCGCACTAGAAAGCTTCTCGCTTGACGAAAGGTACTCTAGTATTTTATCGCTGGTCGATTATTCGCGATTCGTTGCCGTTTTCACTTTATCTGTGACTTCCACTAAATGTCAAAACAAACTGTTCGCGCAGCACGTTGCCGCTGTATTTATAGAGAGCCGTGTTCTAGACGTTTCGCGAATCTATTAAATTATCCCAGAACTTTGTAGTAATTTGCAATTTACTGTAAAAGGTGTAGGGTGCTATATGCCAACTGTAAAATGCTCGATTATGTGCAATTCTTTCTGCTTCTACCATCTGATGACAACATAATAAATGAAAATTAAATAATTGGTGTAGTTAAAATACTGAGAATGTTAGAATTTTCATTCAAAACAGTAGTTTTCGTGGCATGAATCTCCGTTGAGTGAAATTAATATATCTCGACCAAATAGCCTTGTCGGACGACAAACATTCGTACCTACACCCGAATTCTTGGCTTTGTGGGAGGAACACTGGCTTTCAAGTCTGCCGACTCAAGTGGGAGATAAAGCGTCCAGAATGAATAAGTATAAAAAGCTAGTTCAACTTCAAGCATCCGTCTAATGTCGGGGTCCGTTCTCTGCCCGGAGCAGTTGGGGCTTCAAACTTTTAAAAGGCAAGTTGTAAAAGACAGCCTTTGTAATGCCCAAGTAAAAGCACAAATTCAAAACGGTACCTATAACAGAATAAAAACTATTTTATCCTTAAGATATTAGACCAGGCAACACTGAAAACGACCACCAACAAAATATACATATTTTTAAAGTTGTTGAATCTTATCAAAAAGGACCGTAGTTATATTTTAAAAAATGCCTACACTATTTATTCGCGTAGGACGATATACTTCTTTGGTATATATAAAAAACCATGTCCTATGTATACCTTGCGTTGAACGTAGCTGGAATTAAATAGATTATTTGGTATTTGAAGGATTATTTTCTAGTGTAACCCCGCGTATTGTAGTCTTGAGAAAGACTTTTATTATACACCCAAAGTTTAGGACAGATAGCACTGTCCATTTTCAAAGGAATTTTTGTCTTGTATTTCGAGTTCTGTTTTGAATTGGTGGCGAGCACATCCGTTCATCTCGAAATTAAAACCACTCGTATGGTATAGAAACGTTGATGATACTATTGTTATGTAGCCCCACGGTACAGAAGAACTGAAAATTTTTTAATTTTTTTGAATAGCATTAATAACGATATTAAATATACTACGAAAATAGAAAAAAACAATAGCTTGCCGTTTTTAGACGTACTCGTTATCAAAAAAGAAGATGGCAGCCTCGACCACACTGTATATGTATAAAAAGTCAACTCGTACAAATCGGTATCTCAATGCACAATCAAATCACCATTTTGTGCAACCGTCATCCGTCGTCGATACATAAGTCACTAGGTCAAAAAGATTATCAGACAAAGACCATATTAAAGACGAGCTGAATACAAGCAGTACTTATGTTTATTTTTATTTATTTATTTCAAAAAATCCTTGTTTACAATATATAGGTACTTAATAATAATTTAACAATAAAAATATAAGATAAGATTACACAATTTTTTTATGTGTAACGTAACTTTCTATTATTAGTCTAATGCTCATTACATTGTGTCATATTACACAATTACACTGTTGAGATTCCTTAAATAAAGAAATAAAATCACCATAAAAACTCTTTATGGAATTGATTACAATTATATTATGAAAAATAAATCACTAAATAGAATATAAGCAATAATAACAGCGCCAGGAGCACATGCAATCTGCATAACACCATTTTCAACACCATAAACATAAAAAAACACTAATTGCAAAAATGTACAAATTGGATACCCGCTCAACCAGAATCTTTGAACAGTCAAACGACAGCCAACTATGATTTCCAAAATTGTAGACAGCCTGTGCTTGTTATAGCGAAACAGCTAAAAATAATATGCCATCTAGATATTTCCATAGAATTTTATTTAAGGGTTAAACCATGCATATATATTTTAATTGCACATGGGGTGGGGACGTATTGGATCACGTCAACTACGGATATTCCGCGCATTTTGTAGTATTATTGTTTTATTACGTTACGCTTTTTTATCAATCATATATATATATAGATATATATATATCGCAATATAATTTCATTGATTTTTCTAGTTAGCATAACGTTACGCTATTGTGTAAAACAAAATAATGTTCAGGTGTCTTCTTATAACCGGTTTTCAAATAAATAGTAAATATTTTAAGAAAGCAGGTAAACTTCATAATTCAATAAACAAAATATATTCCATTAAGAAAAATATATAGAAGTCTCACAGTGACGAAGCTATTTATATGAGAAGCGTGTATTGAAGTATTTTTACAACCTATACAATGCAACGTTTACCAATTCCATCGTAAGAACATCCAAACATGGCATTTTCAAAAATTACATATATGTTCCAAATAAGAATCATCCATATATTTCAAGGGACTCTGCCAGTCTCTTGTTGTTGTTGTTGTCTCTTCTCATAGATTTCACAACTGGTAACGATACTTTTATTCTTTATAGTCTCTCAGAATATGCATATTTATTTTAAATTTAATATATGGTAGAAATACAATTCTTATTTATTTACATATCAAATTGACTTTTTTTTTTTTAATACTTTGTAGTCATGTAGACCTCATCAGTAAAGAGAAGCTGATGAGGGAGCCTCAGTTCTTATTATTATTTATAGGTACATATATGCGAGTAATTTAATAATACGGTAATAAAAGTAATTTGATAATGAAGTATTGAAGTATTTTGAAAAAAGCTATATACTTAAATGATTTATGAATTTAGTTTGAATTTAGGAAGATTTTAATTTTTTTGATTTGCTTTGAGAGGTTAGTGATGCAGCGTAACTCGATAGGTAAATTATTGTAGTAGTTAATGGCTTTATAAATATAGTGGTTCTGCATTTGGGTTGTTTTAAATTTAAGCATTATATATAAGGCATTTATATATGTACCTATATATTATATATAAATAAAAAATATATTTCGTTTGTAATGGATAGCAGAATAAAGAAACAATTTTAGTTTTAATTTTTGTTTTATTTTATCTTCTAAATAAAATAGATATTATTGATTATTAAGATGTCTAAATATGCCTAAATAAAAAAAAAGACGCATCGATCTGATAAGTCTTTAGTGCACGAAGATTAAATAAAATATATGTAATTACAACATATTTATGCAAAAATTATGTTCAATTACTTGTCATGATTTAAGCAATAACTTTATGGTTACATATTTCAATAATTATCAAAATTAACTTTATATATTAACTACTTGAGTATACTGTTAGCTATATGTTTTTGTAAAAAATTGTAAAAATGTAGTATAAAACATGATTATGTAATTTATGAGTAAGGAATATCCGGAAAAAGTTGTCACAAATCCTAAAATGATTTGGTGCAGAGCGAAGGTAAGTCTAAGGTAAACTATTAGCTAAGAATAATGCCATAATATAATAATAACAAAGTACTGTAGGACGGTAGTCTATTAGCTTTTAGCAATATTAATCATCCCAAAGGTAGCACGTGTATTTAGGAGCAGAATTTGAATAATTAACTTTTAGAGAGTATCTACCATGTCCGGAACTGTAAAGTAAACTCGGTTAAAACATTTCGTGGAAACCTTTCTACATCTACAGAGAGAATAATAGTTCTCCCATGCAATACATTATAGTGTGGGTACCTCTCAAATTCATCACACTGTTCTTTCGTTGAAAACTATAAAGGTTAAATTACACAACTGTCAACGAACAAAAAGTATAATTTTAAAAAATCCCGCTCTATTGAGAAAGGTAAGTTATTGGATTCGAGGTGCCTGATTAGTCAGAATGATAAATAAATTAACAAAGATAATATAATCTGTATTTTTATCTTGGCTACTTAAGGTTGTTACTTAAGTCTAAGTTATAATAAAATATTACTACAGAAATATCATTTCACATGGTCCACATTATAATTTTCATATCGGCATTTTAAATTCAGTAATATTTTAGTCGGTTGATTTTTTTGTAATTAATTTTAAAAATTTGATTAGATAGGTAGATTATGCCATATGCAAGAATAACGAATTAGTCCACCATGTTTAATAGGTGCACTACCAATCCGTACTATATAAAGTTGAGTTATTAATTATACATTATATAAGTATATTCGACTAATATGAATAATTTCTTGTTTAGAATCTCTTACAATATGTAGTCTGACAAGCTAACGAGAATTTCTTTAAAAACAAATGAATTTATGTTTTTAGTTCTCTTAGTTTACGCTTTCACCTGATATCTTTTCTTGGAAAATGAGTGTAACCCATCTTTGAATACGATCTTTAGTAAATAATTGAATTTTAGTAAATCTGAATTGCATTCGTTATAAGCTGGGATTGCGAGATGTGGCAATCCAAAATTTTATTTGGGAAATCTATTAATTTACTTATTAGTGGTCAGTTGAACAGCAGTATGAGAAAAATATAAAAAAATGGGCCAATCACATGATAGACCGGTAAGAATGAGAGTTACATATATAACGATTCGGTTTGTAAATGTTTACAGGTACATTAAAAGGGTACAGGTCGATTTTTTACTCATGGCTGTGGTATAGTAGGTCATTAATAAATCTATTCGTAGTATTTTTTATTATTATTATTTCATTAAAATATAAAATAAAGTAGTTTATTGTTTACTTATTCTACGGATAGGGAATGAATTATATTGATCATAATAATAATAATGTTTCGGTCGATGCCCTTCATCAGCTGAAACCAGAAAGCGAAAAAAACAAATTTTATTTAAAATTAAACAATACACTAGTACATTAATAATGAATGAATACCAAGAATTTTGTTAAATTTATATTAAATTTAAAACAACAACACACTGTATGTGGTGTACATAACTGATTGCACGCGCCAAGCGCGTTGTTGCATTATTGTCTTGCGTGAAGCGGTCACATAACTTTGTCTCTACCACGCTTAGATATCACACATTATTTACAGAATATATGTGTGAAGTGCAATGACCAAAAAATTGACCTGTAATATATTCTACTCATATACGATTAAGTGCAGAAAGACCCTGCTGTAGTAGAAATGTAGAAATACGAGTTCTGTTTGGAATTTTAATTAATTTAGATGGTACTCGAATAGAGTAGGTCTGGGCAGTCTGTACATCTTGTAAACTTATTTCTTTTAAGTTACCACCCTTCATAAATATTTTCAGCGTGCTCGCACACAAGAACGTATTTTCCCGAGTCGTGAGTCTGTGTAAAAGATTTCAGTGCGGGGTATCAAAAGATTTATTTACTGACGTCTCCTTAGCACTAAAGCAATTTCCTCCAGGGTAAAAACAACAAAGCCGAAAGCTTTTCTCCCGTGCTCCCTCCGGACCACGACGCGGGGAAATGTATGGCGAGCCATCCGAACGGCAGCCATCGATGCACCGAAACAATACAAGTGCAGTGCAGTGCAGTGCGGCGCTGCCAGCGACACGTAGGACGGCCGCATGCGAAAATAACCCGCGGGAGTTCCCCCTCCGTGGCGTCATAAAATTTAAGGCAACAGTGTAAACAACAACTTTGCCGGGTTTTTATCATTAAAAACTTTTACGTATGGAGGAATGATGAATACAATATTATCGCGAGGCTGTAGAAACAGAACGACTTACACGTAATCGAGGATTTATCAGCACCAAGCACGTTTTACAGTAAATTGGAAATTACTAGAAGGGTTTAGAATAAATAGTGGAAATGTCGACTAGATTCGCGAAACTTCTAGAAACTGTATATAAGCGGGACGACACCATCGGGACTGTTCGGCGATCACATAGAAACTGATTTCAGCTAAAGCGGCGTTATAGTGCGAATTATTATGTAATTGTTATGTATTGTATGTATGTATGTATGAATTATTATGTAATTGGACAGCGAAATACAATACGAGAATACCCATCGGGCATTCGATAATGAATAAGTGCGAACACACAGTCGTGCGAATATTCTGGAATGACGTGTGCTCTTATGTTATGTTCGTGTTCAGTGACTGGTAATTAATAAAAACTTTATTTAGTTTTTCATGATTCATTTGTCTCCTACCATCGCGATCCCGTGACAATATTAATACAAAAAATACGATCACATATCGACTTCCCGCAAATTTCTCCATTAGCCTACAATCCTACAACGCCATTCATGTTTTATCTCTACTTTATAATTTCCTTTTCGATCCTCTTTCACCTCAGTACCTGAAATCTAAATTCAACATTATATCTAATCATGATTTTCCACATCATTTGACTGACAGTAGTTAGCTATCTATCCCCATTCATACTTAATACTCCAATCTTCAGCTCCTCACTCGAAGTGTAGTCGGCTAGGCTGTGGAATCAACTATGCACAGATATCACATCACTACAGACCAAAACTATCTTCCAAAACAAACTGAACCTATTTTACCTATCCCAAAAACCCTTCCCTGTTCCCATCCATCTCCTACTCGACTTGTTATCATGGATCTAGCTAGTTTCGTCATTGTAATATTGTGTTCCAGAAACCTATATTAAATGTTCCACTAAATTGTGTGGTTCGTTAGAAGAAATTGCCAATTGCCAATAAACCCGCCCTTTTTAAACTTTGTATGGAAAAATTTAATGTGTAAGGCCGGCGGCGCGGCGGCGCCACCCTACGCGGATCTATTAAGACTACATTTCTTTCGATACAATACGAGCTTATCAAACACACTACGCGGATAATCGGTCCATCAATTTCCTTTGCCGATTTTACGCGACGGAAAATACGCGGCGTAAGATTCGCGCAGTTTGGCGCCGGCCCTAATATCAAGAGGTACGATAGAAATGAAATTTAAAGGCAAACATTGCGTCGTTTTAATTAGTGTTTAATAGAATGCAAAAAAAGGCTATTCGAGAAAATGTTTTTATTTATTCTGTCGTCGCCCGTCCTATTTGGCTCGGCAGATTTATCACTAATTATTACGGTTCATATTTCTTGTGCAGATGGAACTTTTTTTTAGTGGTATCCTACCTACTCACCAACAATTTAAAATCGGGATTGTCAGGTTTCCCTTCTGTAGGACGGTCTTATTTTTACCCTTTTATTTTGCCCGTGTTAAAATGCATTAAAACTTATCCTTTTGACCATTCAGATATTTGACAAATAGTATTTACTATTATTTAAAAGGAAAATTAAGTAGTTAGAAATTACTATTTTGCTTTGAAATGCTTGTTTGGATGATTAATGTCAATAAAAACCAAATTTTGCATTTACAAATTTAAACCGACAGTTTTATAGGGATATCAAAACTCAAAGCAATTTAAGAAATTCTTTGGAGTTTCTTACAGGGGAGGCCGGGAACAGTAGTAACATTTTACAGGTTTAATTTTTTCTGCATTGCTATTTTTTTTAAATAATAATTTGTACCATTTCTTAAGGTAAATTCTTCTGATATACACACATATTTCTTTTATGTAAAACATATACTACATTTAAACAGTTATGAAATAATTTAACCGCCTGGTCGGAGTGTTATGATTGTCCCCGTGCCGGAGATTTTTAACAGATTTTTCAAGAAAAAAAAACGTTAATTATAAATCAAGAAAAAAATCAAACCAATGTCATAACAACATTGAAAAAAAATAACAACAAAAACAATGTATTAATTATCACTTTTTAATTACTTATTATTTCTTAATAAAAATAATTCAGAAAAAAAATTATGACAAACATAAAAATCTTCAGTGTGCCATTTTCCAACGCGACGTAAATCGTATTTAGTTGTTGATGACCTCACAGATTTCAACAACTTCAGTATACGATTTTTCGTAGATACACCGACCGCGATTTCTTACCTTTCTGGGTCGTCCTTTGTCTAAATCGGCATTCTGAAATAAAATATATACAAAACTTGGTATTTAACACATGAGACAACATCGTAAAAAATATTTTGCGTTGGGACAAAATTATAACACAACAACGCTTTCATTATATTACTACTGTTCTGAAACCGCTTTTTAGTGTTCATAATCAAATATTTTCTAAATCAATAAAAATATAACATGTTTGATCAATCTAGGTAAAAAATATAAACTAAGCAAGGAAATAAATGTAATCAAAGTAAATTACTTAGGTGTATGTAGCGTCAAACACACTTTTTGCCGAGGTGCGAACGTTTACAAAACATTCACAAAAACAAAAAAAAGACCCACACGCAATCGCCCTTCACCGAGACCAGCGAGAGCTGGCTTACGGGTGAACTGCTCATACATGCTTCGCCTGCTATTTTTTTCAAACGCTTGCGATGAAAAAGGTGGAAGATAAAAGCGATATTAAAACTGTCCCCTGTTAGTAGGTATTGTCTCCAGTCTTCCCTACTTGGATAAGTTAAGGATTATGACTATACACATTAATTGAACTTATCGAGGCCTTCCAACAACCAATTATTATAGCAATACTGAAGTCGAAAAGATCAAGAAAGAGCCCAGAGCTCTCTGGGACACCAAAGCATTAGATGTTCCAAAGCACGCAGCGAGAATCCGAATTCGGTTTTGGGAGACCACAACTCAAGACCTGAAATACCCTTTATTATCAATTTTAATATTAATAACTACATATTATGTTATCACAACGAATATTTTGTTCGTCATTACTCAAGTATTCAAATAAAATATCAATAGTATAAAATATAAAAATATCAATATAAGTATTCAAGTAAAATATTGGATGTGAAAGTTCAACACCGCGTATGAGCTAATTAGCGATTTTCGTTACACTTTACAAGTCACACTAATAGGCGCATTCAAATTTTAGAAAGACCAATAGATATCCTGCAACTGGCTTTACAAAGGCATTCCCCTAGCGCGAATATGTATAAGTAATTTATCGTCCTTACTAAACATTCTTATAAATGGTCCATACGAGGCATTGCACTTACGCCGACGATATATCAAAATTGTCGTAAAATTCTAGAGTGCTATTCGGGAATTTTTAAAAGCTGGCAAGCTTTGCATATTGTTTGTGATAATTTATCGGTAAACGAATACTTGAATAACATGCTACAGTTTGAGTAAGAACAGGCCTTCGTTTAGCTCCACAAACATAAAAATACATTATTTTACCGTTAATACAGTTAAATCGTTAAATCTATACCAATATATTAAGAGGTAAAGTTTGGATGTATGAGATAATCTTCGAAACTGCTAATCCGATTTTAAAAATTCTTTCACCAATATTTAGAATTGACTTTTTGTGGTGAGCTATTTTACAACTAGTCTACGAAAAAATGATCGAGCGATGCGTTTTTACGAGCCCTGCCGTAACGGTAAGATATATTTAAATACTTTCTATATGGAATGTAGAACTCAAAAAATTATATAAAAAAGTCCTCGACGACATATATCTATATTTTAAGGTTAATACACAAATTGATAAAATATGACTAAAAATCTACGCGCGCGAAGCCGCGCGAGAAAGCTAATTTTATATAAAATAATTATAATAAATAAAGTCCCTAACAAAAAGCTGTTGCACTTTGTTTTGGAGTGTGATGATTAGATGAAAATTCCATTTCGAAAATTTGACCAAAACCGCAGAGCGTAATTTCAACGCCATTTTAATTACAGAAATAACCCCTGGGAAGGAACATTTTCCCGTCTGCGCTTACGCGAGTAAATATACGGCTTCAAAACTAAATATTTAACTTTTTAACATTTCAAAATAGGACAAAAGCGTTCAAATATTAATTATTACAAAAACGAGTTCTGCGCAGCTGAAATAAGCAATTAAACCATATTTGGGGTTATCGATTGTAATTAATTTGGCTAGGGAAACGGAGGTAACGTTTACGTACAGTATGCCTCTGCAAATAATACGCGCGTTCATTATGTGAAACAAAGCCTGCGAGTTTGGAAAGTTTTTAGTTAATGAAAGTTTATTAATATCAAAATATTACGTAACTACCGTTCACGATCCGTGTTCATTAACATCGAGTTTTATGGAAGCATCAACATATAAGAATTATATTATTTATTGATTTGGCATTAACTTTGTGGAATGACATGATTGATTTATATATAAATAAAATACTTATGTATAAGACCACTATTGAGTTTAAATAAACACTACTAGTTTCGAGAACTACAGATGGTCTCATCTTCAGGTGAGAATATAAACTAATAAGCATTGTAATAAGATAAAATATCTTAGATACTGATAGAGGTGGGTAGGTTATGTGTGGGGGAGTGTGTAGCCACGGGTGGGGCTTGATTTAATGGAAACAACGAGAGGAGGGGTGAGGAGTTTTTGAACATTATATTATTAATTAAACTTTTTCCGTTAATAAGATAAATTAAGTTTTATTTTTTTAATTCATTTTGAAACAAAAAAATAAAGAAAGTGCGATTTACTTAGACTTAGACATGTGGGATTGTGGTGGTGTTCTCTAGAGGTATGCAACAGTTAGCATAATCATTTTCCAAGTGAAAATATCCAAATTAAAGTTGTTGACACCTTGTTAAAACAATATCTTTCAAATTACAAATAATATTTTAAAAGTTGCATATTCTATGTAGGCGTCTAAAAGTGCAATTATACTCGTATTTTTCCCTTATTATATTATAAAATAATTAAATAATATAAATAAATAAATAAATTTGTAGCTTGTTGGTCTTGTGGTTAGGACTCTCACTTCGTGATCCAAAGATCGCGGGTTCGAACCTCACTACAGACAATCAAGTTAGTCCTATTTTCATAACACGTTTAGCTTAGTTTCAAAATAGTAAGAATAATGGTATGACATGTATTCCGTGTTCACATCTCTATTTTTTTTTAATTAAAAAAAATTAAGTATTAGATTTTTTTTCTCTCGTATTATTTTCCTTTTTCCTTCTCCTCCTTGGCCACCATCATAGCAATTCTCACTGTGTTGAACTGCACCTGTTCTAATCTATAACATGTAATAATATAAATGACATTTTACTCATATAAAGAGTGGCACGATACAAAAACGTATAAATTCGTATTTTTGGTACCTACAACACAACATGTGTATTAATTTATGTCAAATAGTAATGAATATAACCAAAACTCATCGTGGTTAATTTATTATCATCACCAGTAATCAATATCCTAATATGAAAAATATGAGATAGGCGATAAGTCAAAAGTGGTGGTGTTCGAGAAGGAGGAAAGTAAGACAACGCGTGAAATACTAGTGTAGGCAATGAATGTTTGGCAAGTAGATGAGTTTGTGTACTTGGGAAGTAAGTTCGATATAAGAGGGAATGTTGAGAAAGATATCGAGAGGAAAGTGACTGCGGGGAATAGGGTGAACGGTGCTTTGAATGCAATAATTTCTAATAGAAATATGTCTACCGAGGCAAAACTAGCGGTACATAATGGAGTTATGGTATAGACACTAATTTAAGGAAGTGAAGCCTGGAGCTGGCTGGAAGTAGAATTAATGCAGTGGAGATGAGATCCCTTAGACGTATGTGTGACAAATCCATGTATGACAGAGTAAAGAATGAAGATATTAGGAATGAATGTACCAAAATCTGACCGTAGCATAATTCATAGAATTAAAATAGGGTCGCTCAGGTGATTTGGGCATGTTAAGCGAATGAATGAGGAAAGAATGGTAAGAAAGATATATAATGCAAGTGTTGACGGCGCCAGAAAGAGAGGGCGACCACGGAAAACGTGGCATGACCAGATTAACCAGATACTGGAAGTTGGACCCGTTAGAAGCCTCAACAACCGTCGAGCTTGCATACGAAGATGTATGACTGTAGATGAGGCGGGAGTTGTATGTCAGGACAGAAGAGTATGGCGATCGATCCTCTCTGCCTACCCCCACGGGGAAACGGCGTGATGGTAAGTTAGTTAGTTAGTTAGGTGAATTTACGAGAGTAATAATAATAAAAAATTGTAATGCGTTACGATAACAATCTTTACAAGGTAAAAATAAAAATCTGGAATGGTGGGTATAATATTTATTACGTTCTTCAAATTCAGAGTCCGTCCAATAATTCAACACACAATGTCCCTATTGTTACCTACAGTTCGCGTGGTGTGCCGCCATAATGGCACCGTGCGGGGAATATATAAAAAGCCCGCCTACATATCATCCAGAAAGTCTTTGTTTTTCCTCTTATCTCTGGCTGCAGCTTGCTCCTCGAGATACTTTAGACCCTTCTCGAAGGCTTCATTTACATTTATTTTCTTTTCATCTTTTAACCTTCCTTTCTTCTCGGAGGGGCCGAAATATTCATACGTGGAAGGAGGCTCTATTTCAGCGCCCCTTTTCCGGATTTCGTCCTCGACCACTTTCGCTGAGATACGATTATGTTCGTCACCTCCATCGTCGCATTCATTCCTGATCGGCACAGGCTGGAAACTGGAACCTGCTCTGTTTGGCAAGGGATCGAAAAACGGATTTTCCAAGTTCTTGGTCGTGAAAAACAATGATCTGTCCGATTGATCAGAGTATGATGTAGAAGAATTCTCCATCGATAAATTGCTCGGCTTTCTCACATCACCCCAAGTTAGATTCTTCCTCGGTTCGGTATTTCTATCACCTTCTGTATCGTAGAAAAATCCTTTATCATCGAAAGTTCTAGATTCGACGGCATTTTTGGAAGTTACCGTCTCCGGAGGAGCAAATTCTTCCGGTCTCTCCTTCCTCTTCTTGCTCACCCACTGCTCCTGAGTGAGCTCCACGTGGCGGTGCTGCTGGAGTTGCTCCTTGCCCAAGTCCCACTCCCTGATGAACTTCTCCCTTTCCTTCTTGGCCTCCACTTCCCTCGCCTCTCGCTGCTTCCTCGCCTCCTCCGCTACTTTCTCGCTGGACGCGCGTTTTTGCTCTTCGACGAAATCCAACAACATAGCGGTTACTTTCGATTTTGGATCTGCGAAAAAATGATTAAATTAATTTTAAAATATGACCGTGCAATGAAGACAAGTAAATATTGTAACTAGCTACTCTGTAGTCTCTATAGAAATATTTTTTTATAATTTTTGATTTGTGGTCGAAGTCGCCCGACACTATTGAACATTATTAAAGAAAAGGTACAAAGACATCGTAGGGTGGGTGGATTATACTGTATGGTGTTTATATCATAAAAGCGTGGGATGATTTTTGTACCTTTTTATTCTCACTCATACAAAAAAGCTTCAAATAATACGTATTACCACTTCATATAAAATTGAATTTCCTACGTTTACCTCAAACCCCCGCAATATCGAAAATAATTATTTATTTCATTTTATGAAATATTTTATTTTCTTTGGAATTCTTATACTGCTTATCCCTAATATCAAGCTAAATCATTTTTCATAAAAGCAGGTACAAGAATTAGCTTAAATAAGTATTTTAGAATGTTTTTTGGTGTAGTGATTAGTCTCGCCTAGTCATCGTGGTCGGTGGTTCGGGCCTCATTTTACGACACCGGCAAGTTAGTCCTATTTTCATAGTAATTTGAAAATAGTAGGATTATATGTACATTGTATATAAAAGTATTAGAAAACATTATATGTAAAAAATTATAAACTAGTAAATGTATAACAGTAAAGCTGAGTGAAGATTAAAAACCAAAAAATAATTTAAAATCATAAAAAATAAATATTTACGAGTAATAAACACTAAGAAAAGAAAAAACTAAGTAAATGTAATCATCGCAATGCACTCTGCAAGAATTTGAACAAGATTTCTTATGCACGGTTTTAATCATTTTATTTGACTTGTATAAAAGGGAATGAATTTTTAATATTCAATATAAAATACTTTCACAATAATCTTACATTTTAGAAAAGATAAGTCAGAAATAAAGAAAAAAATGCAAACTTTGATGTAGCTTATCTCCTTAACTGTTGACATTTCTCCTTAACTGTTGACTCAAAATGTAATGAATATTTTCTATTTAATATTAAATGAAGACGACTTCTCCGAAGTTTTTACTTTACATACAGATTATCAGGGGGTTAAAACATCCTACGGTTTAAGAATTAGCCAAAGGTGATATTGAAAGATGGGTCGTTACCTTCCTCCTCCTCGGGCGGCAGTCCGGCCCTGGCGCGCTGGCGGGCCCGCGCCGCCCGCACGCGCGCCTGCAGCGCCCCCTCGCGCCGCGCGCGCGCCTCTGCCGCCGCCGCGCGCGCGCGCTCAGTGTCCGCGCGCGCCGCGCTCAGCTCGGCCTGCTGGCGGGCGCGCTCGGCCGCCTCGCCGCTCAGCGCGTAGTACCCGGCGCCGTGAGCGCGGGCCTCTGTGGACAAGCAAAAAGACAAATTATTTATCAATATACCTACTCATTTATAACAATAAGTTACCTTCGTAACAACGACATTCTTAGTTCCGAAACTGTACGATACATTCATTATAATATTTTGCGCGCAAGTAGGTACTCTGGTACTTTATTCAATGGCTTAATATTTTCGCACCTAACGCCCGCTCGCTTTCCATAACTTTGCCTTTTGTCAGACAAAGACTGGCCGCGCACCGCTGCCACGCAACTTATAATCTCTGGAAAATATATTTCCACGTGTTCTAGTTTTTTATAAAATGTTCTAGATTGTTCAGAAGGCTTCGGTTATGTTTAGTTCTTCTTGATTTTAGACTCTCGTGACAATATTATAATTTGGTAGAGATTTAGAAAGTAGCAACGCTGTCTATTATTCATAGTTGAATTAACATAAAAACTAATGAACCTATAAACCATTTTCATATATTCGACATATTTATTAAATTACATATATTTTTTAAATGACTTCACGAAATTAACACGAAAAAATCATCTATTTCAACACAAAAAAAGTATAGCGATGTAATCGGGAAACATCATAAGAGTTTGCACCGCATATTTCTAATAGATTTGTTACTTTTTTACATTTATACATTTTATTACAACATAGAACAAATAGCAATATTATGTGTTACATAATATTGCTATGTTTGTTCACCTCTCACTTGAAATATTGTAAAGTCAATAGACTCAATTTTATATTACTGTCAAATTTTATTTGACACTCGGGAACCTTCCCTGGAGCGAAACAAACAAAATAAAAGTACAATATTTTTTAAATATACAGTACTGTACAAAAGTTACAACTTGACAAAAATTTCTGTAAATTTAGCATTACAACAATCGATTTTTTTAAGGACAGATTTATTATTACACTGATTATATTAAATGATTTTTTTATCTTACAAACAAGCATATCTAAGAGATAGACAGTAATAACATGTTCTCAGAAATTATTTATAAAAAAGGTTCTTTTAGGTAATCAATTCCAAGAAGGATAAGTACTTAATACTAACGCATTTCTATTATAGTTTTTTAGTTGTATGTGAAATATAGAAAAACCAGTTTACTAAGATTTATGGTAAAATTTAAGATCTTACTCTTTAAACTGTGATAATTGTATGATGTTCAGTTAGATACATTTTCTCTGCGGTGTCGTACGAAATCTACAGCGCAACTGACTATTAACCTATCGCAATCAACAAGAACTTCATTACATTCGTCTACTGTACGTCATTTAGTTAAATCTGAAATAAGGTGAATGTAATGTAGCTGTGCGAAAGTTACTTTTTCGGAAAAGAAACAAACAAAAAAGAAAATAGAGCGTTTAAACTGGTTAATGGAGAAATGAATTAATGTTTTATGAACCGACGAATTAAAAATCGAAATAGGTATTTGAAAATAAAGGCAATATGTTCGTGAACAGATTCGTGAGGCATACAAGAATGTTCGGATAAAATCCACAGTTGAACACGGAGGGGGTCAGTGCTAGTTTGGGGATGGATTTCTTCACTTGGAATTGGAGTCTTGTCCGTGTTAAGAAAAAAACCTACAGTTGCCAGCTATTTCGAAAATACACGGTATTCCACCTGGAAGGCTTATTGAAGATTTCCAGCAAGATAATCTGGAGTTGAACAGAATTACTTGGATGAACGGGAAGACAAATAAATTTAACAAATCATGGATTGGCCACTACAGTCTCCAGATTTTGGCATTATTGAAAATATGTGGGATTAATTGAACGGAGCTCGGAAAACAAGAACGCTAAGTCCAGATGAATTATGTAATGTCTTAAAAGAAGAATGGAACAAGATTTCATCGAAAAAATATTTTAAAGGATTCCAAAAAGAATACTGAGACAGGATAAAGCACCATATTGATTTATTCTTAAAATCTTGCGTGAAAAGTATAAATTTTATACTTTAAACAAGAAATAATTCTGTTTAAATTAAGTAAACCTTATAAAATCAAAGAAGGTCCTAGACTTTTGCGAAGTACTGTACACAAAAAATTAAATTACATAAATTAAAATACAACTATGAGTAAGTGTGCTAGGAAGACAGGAAAGAAACGGAGAAATACAGATACATTAAAAAGTTAAATTTTTATATTTATTTATTTTACAACACTTATTACATTATTGTGTTATACATAGTACCTCTCCATTTAAGAGCAATGCTTTTGTGCTCGGACGAGGTACTTTGCATATAATTATTTTACATTATACATATATATATTTTTTTTACATATAATTATTTTACACTATATATATGGCATGAAGTAGTGGAGTGAAATGTTTTTGATTTTTTTATATTTTTTATTTATTTATTTATTTCAACGGTTACAAAACCTATTACAGTAATTTGATGTTGTACTAATTACCTTATAATATAAAATGAGAGAGTAAGTAAAAGTAAATATAAAATAATAAAGATAAAATATGTAGAATATAAAATAACATAATAATATCAAAAGTAAGCATAAAATAACAGAGATAAAAAAATAATAATAATTACAGAGTAAATATACAATAACAAAAGTATTAAGAAGAAGTAATATATATTCAATAGTATGAAAAAGTTAACAAATGTGAATTAATTACGATTTATGAAATTATGTAGCAACAGAGTTAGAAACTAAAATGGACTTTGAGGGTAATGGTGACTAGTTGTGTTTATTGAGATATTCTGTTAATTTATTTTTCAATTGTTTTGTATTTTGTATATTTTTTATTTCGATTGGAAGCTTGTTAAAAAATTTTATGCCTGAGTATATGAAATTTTGTTGATATTTTTTTGTACTGCATTTTGGGATTTTAAAGTTGGCTTGTAATCTTGGTGATGTATTTTTTCGAATTTTGTATGTTCGTTTTCTTTAATGAGTTGTATAATTTATACTTTTTTGTATATAGTTTCAACCTTTGGGACTGGAAAACTGAATAGTTTTTGTGTGGAGAATGTTGATTTTTTTACGTATGACTTTAATAATTGTTCTCTGAATTACTTTAATTCGATTTATTATATAATTATAAGTTCCGCCCCACCCTATTATTCCATATTGGACACATTGTGTTCTGAGCAATATTACTACATGATTCTATTATATTTCAATAAAATTAAATGAATCAACCAGAAAGATATACAAAAAATTATCGAAAAAATCATCCGATACAAATCTCAAATAATGGTTATAGTGCAACCGGTTAAAATAACGGTTTCGACCGTCACTAGAATGCGCAACCCTAAAAAAGTAGGCCCCATTGTGTCAACAAGCCGAAGTACCTATTGGCCGAGTGACTTGACCCATTATGCGCCAGGAGCGGTCGACGCGGCGGACCGACTTGCCCCGCCCGGCTGAATTATTACCTCCGTTTTTCAAACACTCCATACATTTTCAATAGGGTACGAAAGTTATGGCGTTGCGCTGTGTACGCGTGGCCGTGTATAAACAGAGCAACAACAAATGTTTTATAATTATTACACATTTCCTGTAAAGTCTGTTTCCGAGCGCAGGGTTCGACAAAATGGCGTCGCAGCATATCTAGATTGTCTTTTAATTCGTTTATGTACATGATCAGAATAGTTTATTACAAGGTTTACGAGAATAATCAAAATTTCTTTATTTTCGGAATGAAATTGGGAAAATACAGTAGAATCCGCTTATTGTGATCACCTTGGGACAATAACCGGCTGACAATATTAATCAGAAGATATTATTATTATGGCGGCTCTCGTAGCGCAGTGGCTATGACACTGGCTTCCCACACCGAGGGTTCCGGGTTCGGTTCTCGGTGAGGTCACAATTTTAATCTATGTGATATACTCAAGCCTGGGTGATGTATTTCGCTTCTGTAATTGAGCCTTCTGGCCTGATGAGGCGTAAAATTTTTTTAATAATCAACAGGATATATATTTATCACTTGTAATCACCTATCAATACGTCCATTGTCCAACCAAATTACCAATAAGTACTAACTATTGATCCTACACACATACGTACATTTTCCCTTCGTGCAGCCCATATCCTTCGGGTAATGATCCACATAAATAGGTAGGTACCTGTCTTTTTATAATGAATTTTTGGCAGATGCTTTGTGCTGCAAGACGATTATCATTATTTTTTTAATAAACTAATACACATGTTGAGTTATATATACTTTTTCAGTATAATATCCGGAAGGCAAATGACGCGATCGGTATCAAATTTTGCACAAGCATGCGCAAAAGGCGGTATGAGAAGTTGTGCAATGGCATTGAAGATAATTATTGACTCACACTCGTAATTTCGCTTTTTCCCAAAATATATATGTTAAATTGCATACAGGTACACCTTTCCATTTAAGAAAGACAATCAAATTAGTATGTGTAAGCCTAGCGTACGAGGTTTAGTTATTTATTCCCTTGAACACCAACACAGTGAAACAATGTGCGTCGTATGCACGGCTTACACATACTAATTCGATTGTCTTTCTTACAAGGAACGACCTATACAACTCGTGCTTTAATGAACTGATTGCATGCGTCTGCTTTATTGAGGACTTTCAACCAGCGAAGGGCAAAACTACATTTCAAAATGAAGACTACAACACACACACGTTCACCAGTTTGAAGACTACAAAGTGTACACTACTAATTGTAGTAAAAACTACTTGAAGTGAAGTAATGAAGTAATTGTAATATTAATGAAGTGAAGTAATGAAATGAAGTAATTGTAATATTAATGAAGTGAAGTAATGAAATGAAGTAATTTTACTACAAAATTGTAGTACTAGTGGAGTAAATGTTTTCTCCAAAGTAACATTTGGCGACCTAAAAAATTTTCAAACCATGGGGGGGGGGGTTGTTACAGTTTCCAGAGATTTCTTCATTTAGCTATATCAACTTCCCAAAAATTTCTTCATTCAGTCCCAAAAATTTTCAAACCATGGGGAGGGGGGTTGTTACAGTTTCCGGAGATTTCTTCATATATCTACATCAACATCCCAAAAATTTCACGTAAAAATGCACTATTTAAAGTATGTTTCTCGTACTTTCAATAACTTTGAAGTGTATATACATTGTAGTGTTCGCTTTGAAATGAAGTGTACTATTTGAAGTTTATACTTTCAATAACTTTGGTGTTTGTAGTTTGTAGTGTGCACTACACTTCAAAACGTGCGAAGTGTGCACTTCAATGTACTACATTGTAATAGTGAGTACAGAGCGGACCCATCACTACTTTCAACACATCATTAAAAGCTTTTTTATCTCAAAAACAAAAGTGATGAAGTTGCACCCTTTCTCAAGCACGCGATTCATACGTGAATGCCTCACTGCATTATCCGCAAGCTGCCGTTCTGGCTGCGAGGCCCAGGACCCGCCGGGAGCGGCCGCGCCCGTATCGGCTGTCCCATTACTTCCCACTTCCCATGACCAGGAGTGAACCGGCCGCCTCCGCATCCGCCGCGGCCCGTGGGGACCGGGATGCGGCCAACTCTACATTGCCTACCGGGCCGCAATTAGTCAATTAACCTCGAGCCAGCTCTGCAAAGGCCACCATCCACGACACTTCGCGTACAAATTGTATGCATAATGCAAGCATTTTAGGAGCCAAAAAACGCCTTTAGACGCCTACGGTTGTTTTTACCGGGATTTAATTTATTTTTACTGTATTGTGATTTATGTCGTATATTATTCTTCCGACTTACTTTTTCTGAAACTGGATATAGTATAGGTACAGTCCATTATTATTATTTAAAAAATTATGTTAGGTACTTATATTATTAATAAATTTAATTAAAAAATATAACTTTTGTTTTATATGAGGGATAATAATTGACTTACGACGAGCACAGTCCATATTTGTGTGAGAATATAAATGAAAAAGGATGATTTATAAATAAATTATTTAGCTTTTTATTTTCCAAGTAAAATAAAATAAAAATTATTTGTTAATTAAGGTAGATTACAAAATTCTCACAGAGATGAAGCTATTTATGTAGGAAGCGTTTATGGAAGTATTTTAGGGTGGACCAGAACTTAGGACCTGTAAGAAGCGGCTCAAGTGATCACTCTACACAATAATATACCCTGAGTCACCCAATAAAGACATGCATATTTCTCATATAAACAGCTTCGTCTCTGTGAGACTTCTATAATTTATCTTAATTAATAAATATCCCTCTGTGGACAGAATCCAGTAACTGTGTTCTCAGAACATAAATAAAAATATTATTAAGAAATATTATTTGATTAAAAATTATGATAATGATTAATTGAAAGAGTTTAATATAAGGTATAAAATAACATCGGCCAATAAATAAAATATCCAAAAAATACCGATTTTTAAAATTAATTTATCGTGTTATTTATTACAAAAAACAAATAAATAAACACCGTATTTTGGTCGATAACAGCCGATTTCCGCTATTACTTTAATATTTTTTTATGAAATCACTTTGCGTAGTAGAACCCTTGTCATAAAACAATATTTACTGTTTCAGGCGTATTTATTACAATGTTGACAATTTTTATATTTTATGATACAACATTTCTTTCGATATATTTATAACTTATAAATAAAACGGTAACAGAATCTGTCGATTCACTTATTTCGTATTCGAGTTTTACATAAAATCACAATTTTGAATAAATATTTTACAAAAAATAATTCATTTCTGTTTTTTTGTACGAGGCAGCAAAAAACCTCGAAAGGTGCACACTGGTACCGTGATATTTAGACAACTTATTCCCCTGGAATTTTAAAGTTAACGCAATACTTTTCAGTTTGGAAATATTCAATTAACCGCAAAAATTAATAAGACACCAATTCGTTTATTCAATATTTTTGCTTAAAAACTGGTTTTAAATTATACGTGAAGAAAAATTATTTGAATGTGTTGAAACTCGCATTTAATAAAAATTTGTGATGAATTGATTTGTTTCGGTTTTTTCTTTCTTGCAAGCATCATTTTCTGTGAATTACAAGGAAATAATATTTGAAATAAATACAAACAAGTACCCACATAAATAGTGATATATAAACCTATATATATAAATAGGAATTGAATAAGATTACATCATTTATTTATGGTTTTTGTGTTTAATTTGTAGAACTCCATATTTATTTTTAGCGAAATTTAAAATAAATTAAATTTTAATAAATATTATTATTAAGTTCTACGGGTTAAGTATTTTTATGTGTTACAGCTGTTTCGGCTTGTAAGGCCATTATCAAACAGTGGATATACCACGTACAAACGACTTATTTATAAAATTTTAAGTTACCCCTTCCTTTTAGAGTAATTAGATATTTGTGGTGAAGCCCAAATTGGCTGTCGCTGGAAAAAGTGCTGCCAACACTCTATATTTAAACACTAATGGCATTCAATTATCTTTCCAATAAAGCCAATACCATGTTTAAAATTATTTCATTTTAAAAAAATAAAAAAACACCTCTTATAATATCCCAAATCTCGGGCGAAGCCATGTACTAAAGCTAGTATCTCTTTGGTTTGTGCTTTTTGGGGTATTACGCCGTATATCTACGACCGTTCTGGCCGACGTTTCGGATCCCTTCGCAGGGTCCATCATTAGGGGTGATTTGTTGACACGGCAAAATAATACACAAAACAGACAATTCTAAACGGTCGTGAAAACCTAACATTCAAAAACATCTGCAGTAGGTAAATTAAAAATCAAAAATCGAAGTATGGACAATCTAAACATAAAAAAAATCGAAGTACAGACAGTCAAAATATATATAAAAAATAATAATATATAGGAAATTACTAATAATTAAGTACGACATGAAAACAAATTTAATTAATTTTTTTAAAGAATCATCCTCATTCTTATTATTTAAAATATATTTTATTTATTAAAATTTATTATTAGAATAGAAAGCTGGTTGAATAACATTCGGAATTTTTTTAACTATTGAATTTGAAATTTGATTACATATTTATAAATACAATTTTTCTCCAATGCCTTTCAGTCATCAAATATTGAAGGGTGAACAAAAGATTTAAAAAATTTCTTGTTATATTTTTTATTTAACATAATTTATTAATTATATTAATAATGTCTTAACAAAATCATTTAGCTTTTTTTGAAAAAGTTAAATAAAATAACCTAATATTTTTACATCATAAATAGCTAAAAGAATTTTTTTATTGATATTACGTTGGTACGTTATAGAAACGGTCCGTCAGTGCTGTCACAGTCAGAGGCTGATAGGATCCGCTAGCTGGCAATTATGCTGGCGGGTTCATATCAGGTCAACGAGACCCCTGCACGGACTGCGGAGCAGGAATTGGAGAAACATTCAGGTAGGTCGCGTGCCAAGGTGTGAGTTATCAGCGCCACCGTAATTAGACCACCGAAACTTGGTCCGCAGCTCCAATGCTCTCAAGACCGTAGCAAACTTATGACATGTGATACTCATTTACATATTGTTTACTTGTTTAGCGGGGACTTAGTGGTACCGCGCACATCCTAAACAGAAACCTTTATCAAATTTATTGTTTCAGATGTAAACTTATAGAACTCCGTAATCACACATATGGAAATAAAAAACACTTGTTTTTAAGTTCTATATTTTTAATTTTATGAGACGCGTTTCACCTTATAAAGGCATAATCAATCTAAATATTTTACATTCAACAACTGGTATTTATATGAAAAGTATTATTGTTGACAAGTAAGTATATTGAAGAAAGATGCTATATAATTTTATAAATCAATGAAGGTTTTTTGTATTTCTGCATGATTCTAAGGAACAATTATGTTCAAACACTAATAAAAGGAAATACACGTAAGGAAGAGGATAGATTAACAATTTGATATAAATATGATATTCTTGGTAACAAATTATTTTTGTGCACTATAATATAACCAAATATAATCTCAGAAAATTAAAAATGTAGAACTCAAAAAACAAGTGTTTTTATTTCCATATGTGAGAAACCTATTACAAATTTTAAGAAGTTGGCCCAAGATATATTCTGTAATATATAAAATGAAATAAAAAAATAAACCAAGTAGTAGTATATGTGTATTATTATATCTTATGCGCAGTCCTAGAGCCTAATGTCTGGCATTGGAGCCCATTTTTATAACGCCACAGTGTTGCATTGTAGCATTATAAAAAAATTGGACTCCAATGTCTTTCATGCATTGGAGCCCAGTTGTTTTATAACGCCACAGATTTACACTTAGTACGCCACAGTCTTGCATTGTAGCATTATAAAAAAATTGGGCTCCAATGTCTTTCATGCA
Source organism: Agrypnia vestita (assembly GCA_016648135.1). Classification (NCBI taxonomy): domain Eukaryota; kingdom Metazoa; phylum Arthropoda; class Insecta; order Trichoptera; family Phryganeidae; genus Agrypnia; species Agrypnia vestita. The sequence goes on along the minus strand of JADDOH010002026.1, from coordinate 29,813 downwards.
TTGGAGCCCAGTTATTTTATAACGCCACAGATTTTCTCTTAGTACGCCATAGTCTTGCATTGTAGCATTATAAAAAAATTGGGCTCCAATGTCTTTCATGCATTGGAGCCCAGTTATTTTATAACGCCACAGATTTACATTTAGTACGCCACAGTATTGCAGTGTAGCATTATAAAAAAATTGGGCTCCAATGTCTTTCATGCATTGGAGCCCAGTTATTTTATAACGCCACAGATTTACATTTAGTACGCCACAGTATTGCAGTGTAGCATTATAAAAATTTGTGGGGGCTCACTTTCCCCTTTCATCAATGCAATTGGACAGTCCCAGTCTTTTTAACGCACAGATTTAATTACAATTTAGTACCCAGCAGTATTGCAATTGTAGCATTATAAAAAAATTGGGCTCCAATGTCTTTCATGCATTGTAGCCCATTTATTTTAACGCCAAGATTTACTTTAAGTAAACGCCACAGTATTTGGCAGTGTACATAGTATAAAAAAATATTGGTGCTTCCAATGGTCTTTCATGCATTGGAGCCTCAGTTATTTTATAAACGCCACAGATTTACATTTAGTACGCCACAGTATTGCATTGTAGCATTATAAAAAAATTGGGCTCCAATGTCTTTCATGCATTGGAGCCCAGTTATTTTATAACGCCACAGATTTACATTTAGTACGCCACAGTATTGCAGTGTAGCATTATAAAAAAATTGGGCTCCAATGTCTTTCATGCATTGGAGCCCAGTTATTTTATAACGCCACAGATTTACACTTAGTACGCCACAGTCTTGCATTGTAGCATTATAAAAAAATTGGGCTCCAATGTCTTTCATGCATCGGAGCTCAATTTTTTTATAACTTATAGTCTTGCATGGTGTAGGTACCTCCCGCCCAGGAGCAGCATCCTGCAGATAGACATATTTTCATTTTAAAAGCATTCTGTGCACCAGCAATTCTTACGATATACATTATCCCCCAACGCAGGACGACCCGTACACTAGCCCGCGAGTCAAAAGGATTTTAATTCCATTATCGCACTTTGTGTGGCTTGAAATTTAATAAACGAGTAAAAGGGGTATTATTTTTATCATCGCTTGCATGGGCCATAAACGCTAATGGCTGCCCTGCAACGCCACCCCGTGTCATCTGCATAAAACATTTTACTGGCGACATAACATTTTCGGCCATAAATAAATCCCGTTCACATTTTAAAATATCGCGCCAGCCAACGGCGCGTAGGATGGAAGTATACACACGTACTTCGCGCGATAGAAATAATTCAACAGAAATTATTTTACAAGATAGCGAAAAAGAGAAATTATTCGCATCTATTTTCATTGGTTTACGGTACCATAACAATTATTGGGTGTTAATAAGTGGTGACCGTTTTTCAAATGAACAGGACAAAAGGACACAACAATAAAATTACAACAAATTAGTCAATAATGTATTTTACTTTAATGTTAACATTCTACAAGATGCCTCTGAGATAAAAACCATTTGTTCACTCGATCAAATTCGAATAGAAGGAGGTATCGAAAGTGCCCTTTTGTCTACTTGACATTTTAAAGATCTCTAATTATAATATATAAAATAATAAATATAAGGTAAAAGTATACATAATATCTCGTAGAGCAAAAATTTTTCTTTGCAGTGAATAATCTTTACCAATTTGTTTTACTTTAGGCACACATTTTAAAATTAAAAAAAAAATAACACTACTTATATTAATAACACCAAATATGTCTTGATCCCCACTGTATATCTTAGTCAGTTGGATTCTGAAAACTGGGAAATCTCGGCCCACGACCGGGCATAATAAAGGCGCCAAAAAATACACTGCGCCGGGGAACAAGGAACGGAGAAAAGAAGGGGAACGGAGAAAAGAAGAAAGAGAAAGGAAAATAAGCAAAACCCATCCATCAGAACCCCCACTACCTACCGGATGCGTGTGCACAACGCGTGCGTTTACAGAATAGCTCCTCAACCACGCTCGGAAACATAATTAATAACATGGCAGACGTCATCCTCGCAACGAGGGACCGCCGAAGAAGAAGAAGATATGAATATCAAAAATATAAAATAAGTACTAATTTTTTCATATAGTGTCCAAATAATAAATTAAAGCCAGTATTTCTGCCACCATGATAGAAATATTGACATTTAATACATGTCTTGACATTTCTGATACACGTGTACCTGAAATTAGATTAAGGAATCTATAGGTACAGCGACATACGTAATTTTCGACTTACGTTATGCTCCCCGGTCTCACCTATGACGCAACTCCGGAGTATTATTGTCTTATATTAGTATTATAATCAAATGTCGAGAGATATCTGATCTTCATAACTTATATCTAGATAGTCAGAGTAAATGTTACTGTCTACTTTAGATGAAAAAAGAAATGTTCTTTATTTTCCAATTTGAGTCAGAAGGCCTATGTTATTCCATTGCAGTCTCCGTGATTTATTACATTCATCAGTACAATAAATAAACCATCCACTTTCTGTTTTAATTCATAAGATAGCTTTCTTGTAACCGACCTTTTCGCTAGATGACATACGCCTGCTTTGTAAGCCGTTTCTCGGGCTAGCGGTCTAATGTTTTTTTTTATTTCTAAAGAATCGTAATTTATTACACTTAGTATTTATCACTTTGCCTTTAATATGCTGAGCGTGACAGCCACTATAGAGATGTTCAACCAGATCTTGAATTTACGTAATGTTCTTGATTTCAGAATCTTCTGATTTTTTTTGGGATATTCTGCCGTGTTTCTACCCGTCTCGGATCCCATGCAGGGTTCATAATCAGGGATTATATGTTGATATGAGCGCTGATGATGTTGTGGTTAAGTGGTGTCTTGCAATATCGTGTCGAAAACAGGGTATCATGTCGAAAATATACACGCACCTAATTTTTAAAATTATTTACTTGATTTTGTTAAAAGGTTCTCTAACAATAAGTACCTATCAGGAACGTGCAGTTGGAACATCGCAGCATAACTTTTACGTTACCAATTATTTGAAAAAAATCGGAGTATGTACAACATATATTTCGTAATATTTCTATCACAACTGTTATCATAGTATTCATATTTTGATATATCAAAAAAATTTGTTGCATAAATATTTGATTTCCATTTTTTTCCTAAATATTCGTTTACAAAAAAGTAATGCTTCAATGTTCCCACTGTACGCGCCTGGTAGGTACCTACTCACCCCAATAACTGATACCTGCCCTTATTTGTATATTTAGGAGAATTTTATCTAAGGGATACCTGCTTTAAAATCAACGCTCTACCTATAAAATCAGTTACAAATTCATACTCTTTTATGCTTATTTCTTCAATCGTATAGTGGCGGTTCTATTTTTATAACTCTCAATGATTCACATATGTAATAACAATGTAACATTTATGAGTAAACTAATACGGCCTTTTGCGTTAATTATCATAGAAAAGAGAATATTAACAGACGGCCTCGAGCTAATTACACGAGACATCATTAAAGTGTCCGTTCTGTTATTCATGCTTGTCTTGTTATTATATCCCAAATTTAGCGAGTAAAGCAATAATAGGGATGTCCCGGATATAATATGGTGCAGCGTGTAGTCTCCCAAGAATAGCCCCTACAACGTTTCACCCTTTCTAGCGGTCGGGGGTTGGGGTAGGCTTTGATCTCGAGAGACGGGCGGAAGTTGTGATCTAAGGGTAGAAACCACTATACGACAAAACGGCCCTTCAGTGGAATGTTAATTACACGGTAATCGTAACACTGACAGCGGTGGGCTCATTTAATTTTTAACAGGTGTATCCGGAAATTAGATTTTTTTAAATTAATTTCCGTTAGGTGAACTAGGACGAAATTGCCGGACTCGTCAAATTATCAAGATTAAGGATGGTATATGGATGGGGTAAATTGTAATGTGGACTGTATAACGAAATATTTGGAAAGGAAGCCGCAGTATTTTCATCTTCCTTCCCTTAACTCATACATTAATGATATAATGAAAATACTTAAATATTGTAAAATTCGACTATTTGCAGATGATGCGCTAGTATACATATCAGGAGACAATTACATAGAAATCATTAACAAACTAAACCATGACCTTAATCAAATATCAATATGGCTGAAAATAAATAATTGAAATTAAATATCAACAAAACAGAAGTAACGAACATAGGATACCAGATGCACCAACAATAATTATCGATGGGGAAGCAATCAAAGAAACAACTGAATAAAATACTTGGAATAATTATAGATAATAAATTAAATTTTACATTGAACACTAATTATGTAACAAAAAAAATAGCAAAACGAATTTCACTCTTGGGAAGAATCAGAAGATATATTAAAAGAGATTCGTGCAAAAATACATATAACGCAATAATAGTCCCCCACATCAACTACTGCAGCAGTTACTATTTCTAATGAAGAAGAATTGAAAAAATTAACGATACTCCAAAATAAAGCATTAATAATTATACGACGTAAACGCATATAATGAATGTATATTTTCGCAACCACGAAGTCTATGTCCACACAAAGAATTAATAAATACTTAAGAGTGGTTATGAAGTTACATTGATAGGAAGCTTCCATTAACAATAAAGATTTTTCTATGCTTTAAATGTATTTCCATGTGGTATTTTTATTCATTTTCCCGCAACACAAAACATCATGACTGCAAAACGATTACCAACTAGTGTTATCATACAGGGACATAAAGAATGGGTGGAGGCTTAGAGTATATGGATTGTATATACTCTAAGGGTGGAGGCATTTCTCGTAACGTGTAATGTAATGTGTAAATTATACATCGTGGATTTATCAACCTCTTTGAGTTATATTATGGGAATATGTACGAATATATAATATACGAGGGGTATAAAAGCAAAGGCAGGAATATCCCACTGAGTTATTTCTGAGATAAATACAAGAAACCTGTCACTACTCCGGGAAATTACTTTGGAATGTGTAAAACGTACATCTATTAATTGGAAATAAGTTACCACCTCAGTTTTCCTTTTATATACATGTATAAATAAATATTTAACTCTTAAATGTGGATATTGCTGTGTTTGCTACCAAAAAGTGAACATTGCTGTTTTTGCTATTTACATAATCTTTGTCTTTGCTACGATGTTTCAGTCAACCCTTACTTTAGTATGAAGTTATTTTGTCACGCGTCACAACCTCGGGCTTTTTACGCTATGAGGATATTACTGTCTTTGCTCTTGATAAAGATTGGGAAATTTTGTGTTTGCTTTTGATACACAGTGATGTTGGAAGGTATTGAGCTATGTATCCTATAAAATCTCAAAATCAGTACATTTCAAATTAGTAATCCTCGGTGACTGCATTGAAAACAATTTTTTTTTTTTTTTGGATATTGTTTGCCTTTTGCCATTAGCTTTTATACCCCTCGTATATTATAAAATACAAAGATATATTCGGTATAGATAACACACACACGAAATAACAAATGTTAATATTTTTGAGTATGTTCAAATTTTTCAGAACAGTACTGGATTTTTGTCACAGGGACTTCATTAATCAATCAATGTATATTATAAATGTCTCACATATCGTATGGCTGGCTTCAGTGATCACTTTACACAACGTAATGTTGGCGAACGTTACATTATGTAAAGTGATCACTTAAGCCAACCGTACGATAGGTCGTAAGCCCTATGTACACCCAAAACTACTTTCCCGTAAAAATACAGTCTTGTCCCTGTGAGACATCTGTAATATACATTGATTGACAAATGTTAATGTTTAAAAATTATCTTCGTGTATATTGGATCATTTAATCATTAATTTTCGCCTCCTAGTCGAGGACCCGAGGTCTAGACAAGGTGCTTCCCCCTTCTCCTGCCTTGACCAATGAAGACACAATTTGTCTTCATACAGTCTTTGTTGCTGTTTAATCCAGCTTAGTTAGGATGACCCACCTTCCCTCCGGAGTTGCGGATCTTTCTATACGTAGAAGTAGAGGCTACGTGCTGAGGATCATAGGGGAGATCTCGGTATTTCTCACTCGATCCCATAATGTTACTCGTGTAAGTCGAATAAAATTATTAAAACATTACAGAAAATTCCCGGTTTAAAGTTCTGCAAGGTTTTGATCATTAAATTTGACTTTTATCAAAGCGAATGTGTTCGGGCAAAAAAAAATTCTTGTTAGTCTCTGGTCGGGGGCTTTATAAAAATTGTCTATGAGCGCGGAGTTCTCTGTACATGACAGCTGCTGCGAACCACAGATTATTTTTTGGCATCTTGGAAGGACGGTTGATTTTTGTCGCGGCAGATACAAATTACTGTACTAAAAAATTACGGTCAACTTTATAGTGATGCAGAACGGAAGCGGAACACAAGCAGATAATCGGACGGAGACCGTCGAGCGGAAATCGCCTGCAAAATCTGGTAAGTGTGGTGGTAATCATTCATACTTAAGAATATCAAACTCAATTTTTCCCCGTAGAGAACCCGAACCAGAGTACAAAAAATCAGAAAATCGTTCTAACGGAATGAATTAAAATATTTTATTTAAGTTACTCTCACGCTAGTCTAACGTTTCATGAAAGATAAATCAGAAATATTGAAAAAAATAAAAGTTATACTTTGGCATACATAAAAGTATTATCATCACAAGAGCCTAAAAGTAACTGCACATTATAAACTAAGAACTAGAAATTATTGGAACGTTCTCGTTGCATCGCGTACTCTAACATTTTTGTATAAAAGCGACGAAAGACGCACGCTCGGCAGAGTTGTTGTTGTTGTTTGACAGAGCGACATAGAAGACCACAGAAAGGCGAACCGTGCGAGTTGACCAGAAACGAAAAACAAGCGATAAACATACGGCGCAAGTGGGTACTTACGTGTGAAATTGAGAGATAGGACCGTAGGACGTTGATGTTATAACGTTTTTATGTTAGAACGAGGAAAATAGTAAAAACCCGTCAAAAATTACGTACTTTTTTACAAGTTTGGATTTCAGATTCCATTAATTAGTAGGTAGTTACTTTATCCTAGCGGTGTATATAAATCTCCTAATTATTAATTAATAATTCTCTTAAGTAAAGTACTATTTAACTATATATTTTTTAAACATTTTAGAGATTTTTATTTTTAATAATTCTTTAAAAACAATATTTTTGGTCAATGTGAAAGTGGTCTCAAAAAATTCACCTTGATACAGGGTATTATAATATAGCGGATTAAATATAGTTAAGCCGTGAGCTACGGCTGTGAAAACAGCGCCATCTAGCATAGTGTAGCGTCTTGATACCAGCAGTGACGGTTATTGTTACACAGAGAATTACGTATTTGGATAATTCCCAAAAAGAGGCTCAAATCTCCAATCGCATGATCTGTATGTAGGTCATTTTACAAGATTTCCGGTATTTACTTTATATATGTATATCTATAGTGTATATCGTTTCTTTAAAGGTAAAATCCACTAAGTGACATGGAGCAATTCTGAGATAATGAGGTTTAAACATTCAACATATGATATTAAAATTGTTGAAAATGTTCAAATTATGAATTTTACCACTAAATAACCATAAAAAGACACGACATATTCACTTACTGATTTTTATCTGGAACAGAGATGGAAAAATATGAATGTTTGAATTTATAACTCTTTGGAAAACTTTTTGGAAAATATTGCGGTTAGTGAGTTTTATCTCGAAAATGCCGATAATACAGGTAAGTATACGTACACCCTAATGTACACAATAATTAAAACTGAGATGATGAGGTTTAAACATTCAACATGTGATATTAAAATTTTTGAAAATGTTCAAATTATGAATTTTACAACTAAATAACCGTAAAAAGACACAAGATATCCACTTACTGATTTTTATCTGGAACAGAGATGGAAAAAATATGAATGTTTGAATTTATAACTCTTTGGAAAACTTTTTGGAAAATATTGCGGTTAGTGAGTTTTATCTCGAGAATGCCGATAATATAAGTAGGTATACGTACACCCTTTGACCGATCTAAACCTAATTTAAAATTACTCTTTAGGACCCTGTGAAAAACATTCCAACACCTCCCCCTAGTCACCCGACCCCCTTTAACCGATACAACGTGTATTATATTGAATGCCATTATTTGTTCTATTTTGCTTAGCTGGACCCTGAGGAATTATTTAAAAATAGGTTGATTCTTAGTGAGCTGGAACTAGCAGCTCATCAAAAATGACGTACATTTAATACATACTTATTTCGGCCGTGAGTTGAGGCTGTTATCAGCGCCATCTAGCGTAGTGTAGCTTCTTGATAGGATTAGTTACGGACATCGTTAGATAGAGGATTTTTTGATTTTTAAACCTCATTATTTTTTTTATACTTCAGGTAAAGTTAGTGATATACATAGCTACCTAGGGAATTATTTTTTGGCTTTTTATATCTCTTTATTTTATAAACCTCATAATGATGACTTGCGTCATCTTGTGGCGTTAGTGATGGACATTGTTACGTACAGAAATATGTATTTTGATTATGAAAACCTTAATCCCCGACAATGCCGCCGCAGACTGCTATTAATCAGATAAATATTTCAATAATATACTCGTAAATGTATACTTTAGAGCTATTTCGGGCCTCAGTAAACGATGATAACCAACATTTATTGAACAGATAGGGCACAAGAAGAAGACAATATGTACACACAAAATAGAACACTTCCAAAAAAAATTTGAAAACACAAGAAAAATTAATTTAAAATAAAATAAAATGACAAGATAGAAAGGGAAAGAACATGGTCTGTGAAGACCGGAAGCAATCTCAAAAATGGAATTAATTTTTCACTTTGAGCTATAAATGATCATTCATTCAATTACACCGCCATTAACCGGCGCGGCGTGCGGCGGGTTAACTGATTTTACCGACTAATTTGAGGTTAGCGATGCTGCTGCGGGAGAGGGGGAGGGAGGAGTGGTGGCGCTCGAGGCAAGGAGAGGAACAGGGTTTAGCCCTCAAGTGAACAGGGAAGCGAAGGGTAAACGACAAGATATGTATTTATTTAAACGACTAAATAGTCCTTCGAGTGTAATTGAAGAACAATTTTCGGTAAATAAAAATATGTGGTGTTCACGCACTATTGGTCTGAAACTTTTTTACCTCTGAATATTAAAATAAATGTATATATACATAAAGATATTTATATATTATATATATATATATATATATACTATATATATATTATGTTAGATATAAGAGATATAATTAATTGTCACGGAATCGCGGCGATGGTATAATACTGCTTCAGTATACTGAAGCAGTATTATAATATTTGAACTAATTTCACACCAGTCACCCGAGATTATTCCACAAATACATCAGTAGATATTTTCTATTCCACAATAATCTTGTCTATCATTTGTTTATGGTCGATCACGCGGTTTCACAATTCGCTCGCTTCTGTGACACAACAACGCACTTATTTACTATCTAACGTCTGGTAGGTACTCTCGTAATCTATTTTCGTTGGTTGTATTCGTCTAGTCACCGTTTTCGTCTCTGTGGAATCGCCGATTGTTACAAGAAACTGTGTTCCGCAATGGCCCGTCCTGTTTATATACCGTTTCGGGCTTCCAGACGTTTCGCAAATTTAGTCGGTATTTCCGCTGTTTATTCTAGAACTTTCTAGTAATTTCCTGTTTACTGTAAAATGCCCAGAGTGCTGAAAAATTGTCGATTTGTTTCTTTCTGTTTCACTGAAGTGACATTATTTAACTTCGATAAAGCAGATACAACATTATTTTTAATTTTATTTTTGTAATATAAAACTACATCCTAAGGCTATTACAATAATAATTCAAGTGATTACGCTCGGCGGAGGACCAAAGTAACAATTTAAGTAGGCGCATACGTGTCTTAAACTACAAGTAGTTATGAATTGTTCTCTATGAAATATAATAATCTACGGGCGTCCAGACCTACTCATTACATTAACACGCTATCCAGCTTAGAACGATACACAGCAACTTTTACTTCCTTGGCAATCGTCGGTGGATACGTAGAGCCTCCAATCCGAATATTTGAACCTCGAATATATTCGCCTGTTTTTAAGTATACGTTATTCGAATACTTTAAAAAGTATTCGTAAAGTATTCGCTCATATTTATTTTATAAGATTTTAAATATTTTTCTAAACGAAACAAAGGTTTACGAACCCTGGAAGCAATATGCAAGCATTTTCAGGTATATGATTTTTTTCTCCATAGTCCGATACCGGTATCGCCTATATGGAAGTCGGACATCAAAGATCTAAACGCCGTAAATTGTCGGACATCTTTTGCATTTGCCTTTTTTATTATTCATATGCTTATCTTTATGGTTTTATGACAATAAGCACTTAGGTTAACGCACTTTGTTTTGTCAGCGATGGAGTCGGCTTTTTAATATTCTTTAGTATTAAGCTTTCATAAATACTTGAGCCGACAAACAAGAAGTTATATACAAAATAATTTTTAAAAAACTTGCACGTGGGGTGTGAAATATGAAGTAATATAAACATATCTAAAATTTTGTCTGTTATCAAGAGAATACTGACTCGTCTGTATCTAATTTTTTATTTATTTTATATATGTATATTTACAAAATTGAAAATTTTTTTATGATCTTTTTTTTTAATTTGTATTTCTAAATTCAACATTATTTTTCAATATACTTTTTGTTATTTCTTTATAACATATATTTTTAAAAATTAAAATAAATAAAATATCTACAATTTTTTTTTTTTTTAATATATAGAATGTATTTATCTGTATTTATCATCCGAAGTAAAATATTCCTTTCTTAAAAATTTTACGAATATATTCGAATACATTATCATTAACTATACGATATTCAAATAGTTGGAATCACGAATATTTGGAATAAGTGGATAGGCATGACATGACGTGGCTTGGTGGGAAGCCTTTCGCGTAGTGATGCAGTGATGGGTGTTTCGAGCCCCGTTCCAGGAGACCAGCGAGATGGTCCTATTTTTAGCTTAGTTTCAAAATAGTAAAAATATGGACACATATTTCATGTTCTAATCTCTATATCTTTGGAAATAAAGAAATTAATAACAACATTTTAAATTAGTTAAGCAAGTAATGAATTTATTTGTAATAATGTTTTCGATTCTGCCGTAATTCGAACCAGGAATCTTCTGATTTGTAGCCAGACTAACCGAATACTGTAAAAAGAAACGCGAAAAGCGTGTGACCATTTGAATTAGCTCTTACGTGCTCAAAGAAGTCTTGTAATATCTATAAAAGATGCATATAACACACGTTATAGATCCGCCCCTATTATAATGTAGGGAACTTGTCCAGCCGTATGGAATTAGGTGCCTGTGTGGAGAACAGAATATTCCGAGCCGACGCGCAAATATTAATGCTTCCGAAACGCGATCCAGTTTCATGTGACGGATCAAAAAATAATTTAATTTTTATTAATATTGATTAACATATATATTCACTTTGAGAGCAATCAACTTTTTCAGGTGCGGTAAGCACAAATTACTTTGTATAACTGTCGCTAGGGGACGCTAGAATTAACCGTTTAATTCATTTTTAATTTTTGGACAAAAGTATTTTCTTTTCATTAATATAGATAATGCAACCACAATTTTTTCGCAGTTATTGAAGCAAACATAATTATAAATACTTAATACGGTCTTGTATGTGCACCGCGATAGGTAATAAGCTATAGGTATTTACTTTAAGGGTGGGGTTTCATCGTCCGGGTGGAATTACGAGACCCTTCCTCACCCTCGGCCGGTAATCACATCAGGTATGAAAGAATAACTCCAGAGATGAGAAATTGTGAATAGCAGAACACGCCCGAGATAAAATTAAGTGGGCCGTGAAATCATCCCCTCGGCGGGGGCAGTGGCCACTGCTGACACCCCCTGGACTACCCCAGTACATCGCCGGGCTCGAAGAGGCTGGGTAGTAAATTATTTTTTTGATTACCTACTGTTTTTCAGTATGTTTTGGTATTCAACCGAACGCGAGTTGATCCGAAGATGGCCTAAGGATAGAGAGATAGTCGCTAGTTAATTACTTACTTAATAAAGAAGTTTAATTTTGTTCTTCGAGTTTTAAATATTACAGTATGGTATAGTTGGCTGAAATGGGATCTTTAAGTCTACGATATACTACGAGTGAAAATAGTTCAAAGAGTAATTATCGAAGTGATTCTGAGGAAACCTTTCAAATTTTTTTAAATAAATATCCTAAATATAAATCAAAATTATCAAAAAATTGCAGTACTTCAAATTCACAAAATGTACTTAAATAATCTGCATTGGAATATTTTAGTAATAGAACGAGATCAGCTGGAAATATTTTGTTACCTAAATGTAATACTAGCACAGCCCAACATCATTTCACCTATCTAGGAGTATCATTTTTTAATGCTCTTCCCAATGAAATGTAGATGGAAAAAATTATAAAAATAAATTGAAAAATCCACAATCTCAAACAATCTATTTCAATAACCAACGCTACGAAAAACAATATTTTCCAAAACAATCAATATATATTTGCAAAAGTTATTACAATACCTTCTTAATTTTTATAACATAATCTAATATTTCTAGACACATTTTGTTTTTCTTACATTATATCCTTTTTCACTGCTATTAATGGTTATATTAACAATACGTAACAATTAAATTAATTAAAGGTGGGTAAGCGTTAATATTCTAATTCTATTATGCAAATATATGATTCGTAAACACCCTTATGTACAATGTAATTAACTAAATTAAATAATAAAAAAAAGTAATGCACCATTTTCATGTTTTTTATCTGTGAGTTGAAGCGATATTTTTCTGTTTGAAAACACTTTTTATGGAAAAAGTATACCAAGGCTTTACTATATTTTTCTCTGTGAGTCTAAAAGATATTTTTGTTTTGAAATATTCTGGTGATGAACAAAATAACGCCGCATCTTAGTCAACTTCTTTATTCTGATTCTTCATTTATTTCCCTTTTGATTATAATCATCCATGGACTAGGCAAATACATTGTGCAGCGTTTTAAAATAAATGAAAAACCTACGAGAATATCAAATATCACAAAAAATCCAAAAATGAATTATCAAAATAGGTCACCTTTACAAATGTATTGCAAAGAGATGCTAAAAAGAATTTACGTACTGTCCGAACGAAATAAATATGGAGCAGAGCCGCGGGCGAGTAGTCGTGTTTAACATTCGATTCAGTGCGAAGTACGCGCGAGCCGCGAGACGACGCCCAGGGTGGCCAGTCGTGAATCGCGAAGCGACAGATACGAGCGAAATAATCGAGCGAAGTACCTAACTGACGTTGAATATAAGCGATAAACACTTCGTGCGATAACGGCATATTCTATCGAGTGATAGACACGTGTTACCCAGCGATAATAAAGTGTTCATGTACGAGTGATATATTGCGAAATAGTGTAGATTAAAGAATAGCGTTAAGTTTAATTATTCTTAAGTGACTTTGTACATTGAATTATTAATCAATCATTAATTAATAAATCGCTAATTAATTTCCAGTGTTTTCATTCATTCCTCCCTAGCCACGACACGTGACAGTATTATAAGAACATCAATTATTTGTTGATTATTTTTATTAAAAAAGTATTACAACAAAACATCATATGTATAATACCAATATATGTCCACATATCCACGCTCTAATAATAATTTATGAAATCATTTATTTATTTAAGCGCGACAATGCGAAAGGAAAACGGATAGTGGCAGAGAATTTAATAATACAAAACATGATTTATTCATTACTGTTTATATAACTTCGGTTGTATAATAAATACCCTGCGACGTATTAGCCGTCTGCAGAAAACTAAATGGAACACGGAATATACTTATACAGAAATATGTTTAAAAGCTGTTTTCAAACTAAACAATCTTATCTTAATCAAAAACAATCCAAGTAATGTAGAATGAAATATCGTATTACAAATACTTGTATCACACAACTCAAGTATAATATTTACTCAAACTTTTGCTCGAAAGCTTTGCTAAACTTCAGGTTGTTTCGAACAGTTATACTGCGACATTAGTTTATCAATTAGCACACTCTGTAAATGCTAATAAAATAAGAAAATAATGGAGTTTCTAATGCAATGTTAAATATCCTTAACCTGATAAAATATTCAGTAAATTCAAAATTCAATAAAACAAAAGATTCTCAGATTTGAAATATATAGAACTTACAAAATTTGATAATGTGTGGATGTTATTACGATGGTATTGGTGAACGTTGCAATATGTAGAGTGATCTCTTGAGATAAGTTGTAAGCCCTCGTTTACAATAAAATAAATACTTCCAAACACGTCTATCATATTCATAGCTTCGTCTCTATGAGACTTCTATAATTTGTCTTAATTAACTAATCATGCCTCTGGGGACAAAATCCAGTAACTGTGTTCTTAAAACATACCTACATATAAAAATAATATTAAAATATATAGTAGTGTATGGAAAGAGTTATTAATAAATGAAAATACTGATTTTCAAGCGTATTCTAGTACATATGTTAAAATAATTCGTAAGAATTTAATGTATACATTAAAAACTACATCGCTTATTACTCCACTTTGAAAATATAGATGTATCATTGCCAGTTGCAAAAAACTATGTATACGAGTTCAATGTATACTAGAGAAAAGACAAAATGTCTCTAGCAAAGTCCATTAAAATAAACGAAAGATTCTCAGATTTTAACGCATATAGATCTTTCAAATTTTGATAATGTGTGGATGTTCTCACGATGGAACTGGCGAATGTTGCATTGTGAAGTGATCACTTAAGCCAGCTCGTACAAGTTGTAAACCCTGAGCCATCTTTTAAAATAAAATAAAAAAGACTTTCAAACACGTTTCTCATATTCATAGCTTCGTCTCTGTTAGACTTCTATAATTTTTCTTAATTAATCAATCATCCCTCTGGGGAAAAATAAAAACAATAATTGTGTTCTTAGAACATGCCTACATATAAAAATATTGTTATTCAATAATAATTTCTAAGTAAGACTTCAGGGGTTGTAAAGCATGTAAAAGAGGTCGTAGTTAAGGTTAAAACCCAGGGGATTTAAATACTTGATAATAAACTGTACAGACTCTATAAATTATACGGTTCAAACAATACTCGATCCCAAGGGCAAAAAGAGCCTTAAATCTATTAATGCTGGAATGGAAAACATCACTTTGGAGTGTGGTTGTTACCCAACAGTTGAGGCGAAAATCGTAACCCTAAAGCCTCCACAATACAAAATCACTCAGGCTCAGAGGGAAGGTGGAATAATCTTTATTCTGTTGTCTGTACGTACTTAAATATGCTTCGGTAGATGGTTTATCCATATATTAATCCAAAATCGTAGAGTATGAACCATTTAATTAAAGTAAATTAATTAATATAGGAGTATGATAACATTAATATTAACATTAACATTAACATGACAACATGAGTATGATAACATTAATATTAATATTAGCATGATAACATGAGTACGATAACATTAATATTAATATTAACATTAACATAATAATGTCTACAAATAAAAATATATACCTATATAAATAAATTAATTAATTAAGGAAAATAAAAAATAATCTTAAACAAAACTTTAACCCTTTTTACATTAAACAATTATTCTACACATATTTACACTTGGACTTATGACTCACTCAACTTTCACTAACATTGCACTTGATACTTTGTAGATATATAATCACTACCTTATGAAAATAAATATTACTGAAGAATTCAAAAAAATATTATAATTGTGTTCTATAACGCCACTCTGGGACAGGCGTAGCCTAGTAGAGTGGCATAATCCACAAATTTAAAAAAAAAAAAGTGTAATTTATCTTATATTTTATTGTTAAACTAGTATTAAGTACCTTTATTTGTAAACAAGGATTTTTTGAAATAAATAAATTTGTTATCTATTTATGTAATACTTGGTATAACCCGTAAAAATTACGGATTTTGTTATATATACTTCAGCTGCCAGTTAAGGCTGTAAGAACAGCGCAATCTAGAGTATCGTAGTGTCTTGATAATGTTAGTGGCGGATTCAGAGTATTTTATTAAAAAAGCATAAAGTCAATGCTTTCACTTTATTTAATAGCAATTTCGAAATCATAATAATTTTGAAAACGGAATGAGATCCACTATTGCCTAGAAAGTTACGGACTGATATACGAAATTATTATTTGGGGACTAGCTGTAACCCGTCAAAATGACGTTACTTTTACCTGTCGGTTCCTAAAGAATAAGTATTTAGGTATTTATTTACAAAAAAATATATACTATAAAGAATTTACGGACGTTACACGACGTTACGACGGACGGACAGACGTGCGGACGGACAGACAAAAAGTTATTATAATTGGGATAACCAACGATCACAACTAGGTAAATGAATTAGACAAATTCGACAACTCATTAGAAATAGCAAGCTAAAAAAAACTATAACACAACATTTTTTCAACATTTGTCAGAAATATTTTTATATCACTGGATACTTTTATATTATTTTTGTGATTCTTCTATATTCAAGTGAGATGCTTAATATATATATATACTTCATTCATTTTATTTTACTTCTTTACTCCTGGTTATCTTTATTTTTGTGTATTAAGTTTTGCTTAATATTTTGGTAATCATTTAATATTAAAAAATTTTGTGTATTACACTTCTACTCGGCATTCTGATTTATTGTTCATAATGGTTCGCTCATTTTTTCTGTTTTACTTTTTTTATTTAGTGTTTTATTGGAGAAGTTTATCATTACATTAGACAATTATGTCTAATGTAATGATAAACTTCTCCCGTTCCCGCGTCCCGCGTATCGATAATAAATTGAATAATTTCGAAAGTTTTTAGATATAAAAATAAATTTAATTAGTGTATTAATTTGCTAAACAATATGACATTCACCAACTATTCTTCCCTCCTCTCAATATTCCCGTTACAACCATCGTACACCAGTAACTCCGGCTCAGTACCTAATTAATTATATGAATATTTCCACTTAATCCACGTTTTCTATATATTGATATATTTAGTTTATTTTGTCACTCTCGAAACTCGAGTAGCATAATTTACTCAATACTTTTATTACATCTATTTGAAATACAATGACAAATAAATTTTGAATAATATGACATTTGTGATAGGAATATTATGAGATAAATACTTTATTTTTATTTCATTTGGCGAAATTATCTTCAAGTGCATCTTAATTCAAAGTGATGTGGTGATACAATAAATAACCTATTCAATACTTTTTTTAATTGAGTAATGTTATTTTATATACGAATGACGTAAAATCACATTTGGCTACCTCCATATATACCTACTGGCAAACCGGTATTAGTACCATTTTTAACCGATTTACCGCTGTCATATTTTTCTGCAAATTT
This sequence comes from Agrypnia vestita, assembly GCA_016648135.1. Lineage (NCBI taxonomy): Eukaryota > Metazoa > Arthropoda > Insecta > Trichoptera > Phryganeidae > Agrypnia > Agrypnia vestita. The sequence continues at coordinate 12,341 of JADDOH010002026.1, read as the reverse complement.
GATTACCTCAGTCTGCACGTCCGAAATGTCATAAAATTTGAATTACGACACTACACCGCTACCTATGTGACGTCGTTCTTGTCAATTATTTATCGGAAACGGATGTCTCCGAACCTTGATGCTGCGTGTATTTTCGTGTCCCAAAACTAGATTACCCGAGGCAGGTGGGTACCGGTTTTCCGTAACTTTCCACGGACAGTAGCGTGTACGTATCAGCCGTGCTGGGCTCATGAATTATTTACACGACATTCAAGGCGCTCCGTAACGACTATCCTCATTTAACTCCTGCAGCTCTGTCTCCCGCACAAGTAGGGCACCACCCAGACGAGGAAGGCACATGCATAATACATTGTGTACCAACTGTGAAGTTTAAAAATTAATACGTGAGAACTAGCTTCCGATCCATCCTCTGTAGAGGAAAGTGGGCAAACAACCGTAATTGACCAGAGACAAAAGTGAATATCGAAAATATTATTCATTCTGGTAAAAAAAATCTCGCACTTTTCAAAGCGAACGGCACGGTTTTGCACATAAAAAGTACACATTATTTGCGGCAGTTAATATTTATTATGTTCATTATTTTCAATGAAAATATATTTTATTATGAATATGCAATTGAAGAGAAAGCCGACACAGAGCACTTAAAATGAAAATAAAAATTTAACTTATATCGCTGTACCAGAACTACTGACCTGTATACAATGATCAATATGCTAAACTTGGAAGAATTTAAATTTATCGAAAAGATAAAGATGCTTTATAAAATAAAGAATAAATTGTTAAATTGCATCACCTTGTATCAGAATAGCGACATACACTCACGATACAGCAGGCTTTTGCTGCCTGGGGACTTTTGCTTCTTCTTGTTTTTAAAAATGAAATTAATTAATATTTGTAACATATATTGAAGAAAAATCATTGAAAGAAATTGAAGAAAATAATAAAAAATATTTTTTTGACCTGTATCAACACCACTTTTACGTATTTTACGACAATTCGTAGCAATTATATTCATGGTCTTATATCTTACTGGCTTAGTCATTATGTTCATTGTCTTGTATCTTGCACAGTTATCATGTTCATGGTCTTGTATCTTACTACCATAGTTATTATGTTCATAATGTGGTATCTTACTGGCATAATTATTTTGTTCGTAAGTACCTACTTATAACGTAATAGGTTCACGGTCATGTATGTAACCGATTTATTACTTATTAGGTTGATGGTTTTGTATTTTTTCTCCATAGTTATTTGTTTTATGATATTAAATCACTAAATCATTGACCAATCAATGTAGCATTATAAAATAGGGGTTACAATAATACACAAACATTATAAAAAAGTTTGTTAAAAATAATTTTAAAACTATACTTGTTGTCTTATGGCTTGTTGGTCTTGTGGTTAGGACTCTCGCCTCGTGATCCAAAGGTCGCAGGTTCGAATCTCACTCCAGACAAGCAAGTTCGTCCTATTTTCATAGCACATGTGTTTAGCTTAATTTGAAAATAGTAAGAATATTGATGTGACATGAATTCCGTGTTCGCGCATCTCTATTTAAAAAAAAATATATATATTATTGACAATTTCAAAAAAAAATACAATGTCTTTATCAAAGATATTTATTACTTTCCTGAAAAATTATTGAATTTCGTGTCATGTTGGGTACCTGTGAGGGATTACCGACATCGAAAACTTGAGAAATCCTATTTGAATAGGATCTAGCAAGTGTTAGGGTGGCTATATTGATTACTCCCCTAAAAGAAAATACATGCAATTTTGAAAATGTAAAATTCATTTGTTCCATTTATTTGCTAAATTTATGTAGATTAACAAAAAAAATAACACAAATATACACAGAAATATCTGAACAGGACAGGAATAACGAAACTCACTCTTCAATAATGCGAGATTTTCTCTACAATGTAGGGCATTTGTTAAATGATGAATTAAATGCGATTAAATTAAATTTTTATATTTATTAAATATGCGATATAATAAATTACATTTATTATATCGCATATTATTACAGACTATTCTATAAATTTCATTAATTTGGATTAATGAGTAACCGCCTATTTATCGAGTGGTCGGTGGTTTGAGCCCCATTCCAGGAGACCAGCGTGTTAGTCATGTTTTCCTAGTACAAGCTTTTAGCTGAATTTTAAAATAGTAAAAGTATTGACGTGTTGCTTTTTTCGTGTTCGCTCTTTTTCAAGAAATTTATGTTTAAAAAAAACAATCTCGCATACGGTATTATATTTATTTATTTAAATATAATCATAATTAAACTTTTTATAAATTTACTTTATAACGCCCCACTAGGTGAAATCTGTTCTGGAGCATATTTCTCAATTTAACCAACAGTTTTATTATTCTAGATTAAATCAAAATTATACGATATAAGAAAATGAGTTCTAATACAAAAATAATAATAATATAAGAGATTAATTAAAAAACAAGAATAAAGAGGTACATAAAATAATAATATAATATATTGATTATGTAACAATAGTAAAAAGGTACATAAAAAAATTATATAAAAGATTGATGATTAAGTAACAAAAATAAAGAAGTAGAAAAAATAAAATAAAAAAGATATATATGTGAAAACAAATAATATTAATCAATTAGAAAGATGCACAGAAAAAATGTACCTATCGATAAAATATTTAGTTACCACGGGTATATAAACCCGAAACTTTCCCATTCCGGAGAACTGCGACAACTAATTTCGTTATTTTAACCATTTAATTACTAATTACTAACCAGGTAATTATTGCACAAATTCGTTTTATTATCGCTGTTTGCGGGATACATGGGTAAATATTTTTCAATAACAAATTATTTTTGTAATTTGAGGATGCGGAGCAATGTGCTTTTCGGCAGTTCTGCTGTCTTCCATAACGCGCGCAGCTGGTGAAGATAATCATGTTTCCAAGGTTTGTGTAAATTAAAAAGTTAATTATTTTCTTGTTAGGTGATTAAATGTCTACGATGTAGCATATCGAATTTTTTTGCAATTTGTGCAATTGAGATCAGTTTGAAAATAATTTTAAGTTAAAAATTCATAACAAGCTTTCGGCACATATTAACAAAATAAAATCGTATGATAAATCATAGATAATGCTGTAAGAAAGATGTGTGCAAAATTTGAACGAAATCGGCTTTATAATTTTTGTGATATTTTCTCCACCAGTCTGAAAAAGAGAGTTTCGAGAAAACGCAAAATAAAAATGAAATTAATTAAAAATTGCTTTAGCTTCGCAAGTTTTTGAGAATTTTCGAAGGAGTGATGACTCAAATTATTCATAGATCTTCACGCTCTAAAAAAAGGAAAAAAATTCTAAAAATAATTACCAAAAAAAATTGACGATAATAAAAATATGTTGTTTTTCATAAATTATACATTCATTACTCCATTTTAAATATGTAACTATCGACTTTATAATGAATCCTAAAAACATTTAAGTTTTTAACACGCCACATGAGGTCAGGATAAATGAATTAATTTAGTTTAATTTAATCTGGAGTATCTTCGATACAACTAATATATTTTATACTCTCATTTTGCAATTTTCAGAACGCACATACATAGTTCTATGACATTTAAAATAAATGATGAGAAAGGTAAACATTTAGAAAAAAATATATAGAGAGTAATAGTATAAAACTAAATTTCCATTATAAAATGTATTTTCATAAAAAAATCATTCCGTAATTTACTGAACATTCAAACATATCGGAAATATAACCATATTTAAAAAAAAAGAAATAGTTGTCTTAACATTTTTTTGTGAAGTAAAAGTCTTTTTTTTTATCCTTGTCCTGTTGACAAACCTGTTATTACCCTGTTATCTAATATATAGAAACGATGCCAAGAGCTTGGCAAAAGAGGAACGAAAATACTGTGAATGCAGTGAAAATGAAGTCGCTCGGGCGTATACGATTATGTGATAAATTAATTTACGATGCAGTAAAAATTTAACAAATAAGGATAAATGCAATGAAAATTTTGACGTAGTGAAGCGGCTCAGAAAAGGTCATTTGGATTGAACTAATAAATAAGGAGAAGATGGTAAGAAAGATATTGAATGCTAGTGTAGACGGCACTATAAATTAACGGCGTCCGCGACTTAGCGTGACCAGATAAACCAGACATTGAAAGACGCCTCTGTTAGAAGCCGAAGTGGTCGATGAGTGAAGAAAGTTGTGTCTAGATAGAAATTGTGGCGTTCTTACTTCTCAGCCCACTTTACCGCGGAAACAGCGATGGGTCACTAAGACCCGGTTGCATTAACTTGGTTTCTTGTAATATTTCGTTTTAATCGTGGGTTTTTTAGTCTTTCACCAATCAAAATAACCCGTTTTCATAATAACGTATGCTTTAAATGAAAAATTGCATTAAAAAAGCAAACTGACACAAACGGCACTAAGTTAATTTAAAAAATTGTATAAACCAATATCATCTTCCTCCCCTTATCCTAGTAGGGTCGGGGGCGGGAGACTCGATTATATATAAACAACATTGATTATTTTTAACCTCGGCGGGTTTCTTTTTTTTATTAATTTTTTTATTTTTATTTTTATTTTATTTTATGTATTAGAGACACTAACAGGATAATAGGTACATGATACTCTGATAATAAAACATCTAAGTGAAGACTATTCCCATTATCCCAATTACAAGTGTCTTCGGCACGCTCTAGTAACATGTATTTTTGCATTTAAATATATTTTACATGTACATTTATGTGTATTGTATATTTAGTGTTTAAATGTAGTGCGATTAGTATTTAATAAATAATTGATTGATAAATAATTTCGATATCACTTCTTCAGGACGGACTCACGATGACTGTCCGGTCGACGTTAAAAATAAAAATGTTTGAAACAAACTTGTTTTGTCTGTGTCCAACCACAGAGTTTAATTAACCCTGCGGTACTGCCACTAGTTTGCTGAACTAGAGTTCAGAAAGATAGCTAGCCAGTAGGTACTAGAGTACCTCTCAGGCCTTCACGGAATTATTAAAATATTATTAAATACGCTATTTTATTATTAAGAGGGTATTAATATTAAACTACTTTTATTATAATTATTTCAATTGGTTGAGCAACTTTGTAGATTGACATTTTGAAAAAAATAATTTATTATTTTCTACTTATATTTATTAATCACACCTACATGTTTCGGAAAAACCTTTCCATCGTCAGGGTGTTTTATAAATATCAAAATAGCAAAATGAATTATGTCTTTTGTTTTACTAAATTATTTGAAAAACTATTTATAAAAGTGATTGCTGAAGTTCTTGATTACACACAAATTTTTGATTTTTTTTAGAATTGGACTTGTAGTTAAATTTAATTGATTATTAATATTAATATTATGCTTTAGTAATTTGTAATGATTGTGAATTATTCAATTTTAGATCAAAATTATTTTTGTGTAAAATAGTCCTAAATTTTTATCAAAACCGTGAAATATTTTTTTTACTTTTATTATATATTATAACCAATTAAATACGTTGATGCAATTATACAATCTAATAACATTTAACAACAATAAAAACAAGCAATTTGCTTTTTATTATAAAGTTAGTACAATAATTGATAGAATATAATATCAATAAGAAATTAGAGATATTCTGTTGTAAAAAAGTAACCCATAAAAAAAAGGTTTTAGAATACGCCCTTTCTCATTTTCGGGTTTCGTGTCTACCATATGCGTCGGAATCTCCATACAACTTACCGAGTTGTATGAAAAAACCATTAAGAATTTGAAAAATCCAAAATTATACTATAATTATTTTTTGAACGAAAATTTGATTGATCTTCTTGATCGTCGCCCCGAGTCTACTTGCAAAGTTTCAGCTCGATTGGATAACGGGTAAAGGGCTAAAAATCGATCCAAAGTTTTTTCGTCAGACAAGCAGACGCCGCGAGTTAAAAGAAAGGAAGTAAAAATTAACACAAACCATCTGAGCATACTCTAAGCATAAAAATTCAGAACAGTTTTTACAATTATTAAGCGTTTTCCTCACTTCTTTACAATTTGCAATGGGCCAAATTATCTTATTTTCAGCCCAATGCGACAGAAACGACAGGTGCAAAGGATCAACATACACTAAACATCTACGCAGTTACGGTGCTATCCGCCTTCCACACAAAATGTACCTCGTGTTAATTTATAATTAAGTTAAGTTATTCCCGATAGTGAAACCAATGTTATTGCTGAAGTTGTGAATGATTATCCACTGGTTAGAACATTTGGGAATCCATGGTAACATCTAAAATTCTGATTGAGTATCGAGATGGATCCCACGATGTAGAATAAAACTCACGAGTATTTATTTAGTTAAATACATAGTTATATATTTCCATTAAAGGAAAAATGCCAGCTGTACCTCCATCTTTTAGGTAGTCGTCCTGGAGATCTGTTTCCCTTGGGTGCTTGGTCTCTTACTACTTTTTCGGCTCTGGAGTCTATCATTCTACTAACATGATCGTTCCATAACCTTTTTCTCTGTCGTTCCCATCTTACAACGTCCTCGACTTCGCATATTCTTCGGATCTCCGTGTTACGAATCCGATCTCGGAGGATTTTACCAGCGATATTTTTTAATATTTTCATCTCGCTGGTACGAAGGAGGTTCTTGATTCGGGCAGTGTCAGCTCTGGACTCGATACTGTAAGTCACAATGGGCGGACACAAGTTTAGTCAATCCGTTTTGTAAATTTTGTAAAAAAAATTGTTTTTTGAAAATTGAGAAAGTTTTAAGAAATTTACATTCACCCTGCTATTTATAAATAGTTCTTCTTTCACTCAATTTTAATAGACTCGTAAAACTTGATAATAAGATTCTTCTGTTGGTAAATTGAATTTATAATTGACAAATCTCATAAATTAGTTTTGTAAGAGAGTGCACATTAATTAATAGTACGGCGACCACACGGTCGAGTTGTACTTTTGTAGTTATTCATATAAATAACACATATACGCGGACAGACTAACGCGAAAAATAAAAAAAAGTAATGCTTGAATTGAAAAGAGTTTCCTTTCATTACGTTGTCACGAGCTAGATCCAATGAATGGAGTGTTGATCCAGAAAAGAAGAAAAAAGTGTAACTCCTCTCCGAACCCTCGTGCATTCGAAAGAAGATAAAGACGCCATTAATCTACCCAACAAGAGAGAAATGTTAATGCTCCGTGTATTTCTTTATTACGGCGATGAAAAATACATTAAAAACAGAACATTTCGAAAGTAATTCCGAATTCTTTTTCATTTAAAAAGTTTAAACATTCCACGCGAGGCAGAAAGACTCCTCCATACAATTTCCATACAAAGAGAAAACAATGCTATTACGGACGGGGACGAAAAGAAATCGGTAACGCTCTGCAAAGTGAAAGATGAATATAATATTTCTGCAAGGAAAATGGAATCAAAGGAGCGCGCCCTTTCAGTCGGGGGTGGTTCGGGAGAAGCAGGGGGATGCAATATAAGGATTCCTGGCGCAACAACGTAATGTTAACTGCAATGGAGAATTTCTCGCATTGCAAACATTTTATTTATAAGGGGTGTTTATAATTAACTAGCTTTAATGCTTGGCTCCACTTGAGTTATGAATTTTTATATATAATAATTCCAGATTCCTTGACACCTCACTTAAAAACGCTGAAAAAAGTACTGCTTGCAAAAAGAAAAAAACCAAAGTAAATCAAGTAGTCACATTTCGTTTCAAAACGAGTCTAAATTCATTAAAACAATTTTTCTGCTGGTCTTCTTACTATTTTTTCTTATTTACAATCTAAAAATACCAAACAAACAATATGGTATCCAGTCCCATTTTTTGACAGTAAAATTGAATATTTAAAAGCTTCATATCTAATGATTGAAATGATGTTGCAAGCTAAAAATGTATGTATGTAGGATGTTCTTTTTAGAGGTTTGTTTTTCGATTTGGCAATGATTATTCTAGCAACAGCCAAGTTTGGTTAGCCATTTAACCATGAATAGACTTACTCCAGAACAGCGTTTGAAAATTGGACAAATTTATTTCGACAATCGTGGTTAACACTGATGGCATAGAATTTCATTCCTTTATTCCTTCCATTCCATTCATTTCAATAAAACCATGTGACCATCACCACGATTTGTATGCGTTTTCTTTTATTTTAAAGATATTTACCTCTAAAAAAACATCCTATATAAGCGAGTACAGTTATGTTATATTAAAATTATATCACAACCTCACTAGAGGTTTAAACTCTTCTATGTACATATGTATAATATCCCAGTGTTCTTTAGAAATTTACGCAAAACTTTACTATGAGAAATAATTTATTTTCTCTTTCTAGTGGATATCGACACTCGTTTTTAAAATCTTTCTTTGTTATTGAGCGATTGAAAATATGAAACATTATTATTTTTTGACAGTTTAATATATATTTCAAAGCTTTGGATGGAAATGTCGTTGACAGCTAAAATAGTTACGGTGTCCAATAAATTTCAAATGGAATACATAATCTGTGCAGGTATCACGACAGCGCGCATAGTTCAAGAGTTTTTGCTGCTTTAGATTTTCCAATTCATTATTGAAAAAGTAAAAAAAAAAAAAGAAAAAGGAAAAGAAAATAAATTAAGAAATTGGTCAACTGCATTTGAACAAATCTGATATGAACTCAACGGAGGTTATCGTAATTTTTCTAGAAATCGCTCAGAGAGAAATATAATACACAGGTGTTTTATCTTCCCAGGGTGTTCAAGATAGATAAATAAATGTATTTTTTGCGCTACATAGATTTATGATTGAGATATTTTTGTGTACCATATCTCATCTTTACTATAAGATATACAGAAATTAAGTTTCATTAAAAATTATCGATTAGCAGGTTATTATACTTATACATAATGTAACTAGATGCTAAAATCCGGATCGAATTGTACACTGTTCACAGCAGAATATTCTAACCAGCGATAATAAAGTGTTCATAGACAATTCTTACAAAAAATACTCACACATACGTACATATGGCACCATCCTGATGGAACCATCTTCAAATCAAATTCATCCAGTTTTGGCGACAAAAATTCTCTTAACATCGATCTATATCGCTCATCATTTACAATAACTGCATTTCCAGCGTCATTTTGAAGAAAATATAGACCGATGATACCACCATGCCTAAAGCCAAACAGTGACTTTTTGCGTATGCAAAGGCTTACTTTCACACCAAATCGACAGCTTTTTGTTTGTTTATTGATAGTCATAGATAAACGCAATATTATAAGTATTCAAATTCTTGGGTTGTAAACACAAGTTTTTCGGCAAAACACGCCAAGTTGTTGTTGATAATAATAAGAAACCAAAATAATAATACACGAAAAATAATAATAATAAAAATTGCGGCCCTTGCAAGGCAGTGGGTATGACACTGGCTTCTCATACCGAGGGTTCCGGGTTCGATTCCAGGTGAAGTTACAATTGAATCTATGTGATTTACTCAAGCCCGGGTGTTTTGTGATGTATATCGGATCTGTAATCGGGCTTCCTGAACCGTTAGAGCGTAAAAAATAATTGTTAATAATAATAATAATAACAAAAACCTCGTTGAAAGGCCCAATTCTTGAAAACGATAAAGAATTGATAAATTTGTATTTTCTGTAACACTAACTCATTTAACAGCAATATTCTCTTCTCTTCTTGCATTTCAATGTCTTATTGGCGAATTTGTATCGTGAAGAACAAAAAACTTTTTCAAATTTTTCAACGCCGAATAGCAAGCCAGTAGGTCGATTATGCGGACCATAAGTTTGACGATTTTCACGTTGAGTATTTACAAACGAACGCTTTTTCGGATAATTACCAAAAGTTTTGCAAGCGTGTACTTGACCGTGGAGGAGTATAATTAAATAAATAGATAATTAAAAAAAACGTGTAGGAGTAGGGGCTCCATGCCGAATGTGTGCCTAATGTTAGCACTTCTCACTCTGTCTATCAGTGTGACTCCCGCTACCCTCTTAGAAAACTCATCTCGGCAGCCTGAACCTTTGCTCTCACTCTCTCTGTCAGGATTCAAATTTGATGGTCATATATTATTTCATTCATATTGAAAAACCATTCATACGGAAATTTTAACGATAAATCATAAGATTAAAATAAGACGAAAAATGAAATAGGTCGAAAGGAAAAACTGTGATCTCTCAGAGAATTTTTGACAAAAAAGCTCGTTGCACAAGACGAGACGGCCGAGCAAGCTGCATGGCGGGCGTGCTCGGCTGAAAGGGGGTCAGGGGGCGGGGAGAGGTGCGATTTGCGGGGACAAAGGACGTCCGAGAGGTACAGTCTTTCTTCTAACGGGACCTGCACAAAGAGACGGGTTATATTTATTTGTTTAATGGTATGTTGGACAAACATATGAGTGTAAAAAATTGAGTGATTTTTTACTTTATTTTTATGAAATGCAACTTTTCCTAGTGCATGTTTGTTCGAGGCATAAAAGAAAATCATATAGGTTCATACTTAAAAATGAAAAAGGTAAGTATCTATATAATATTTTTTTGAATATTTTTATTTTTCTTACCTTGTTCTCAATTTTGCAAAAACGTTTTTTTTCCGAATCGCTATGATATGCTACATTGTCTCGTACAAACTGCACCGGGAAAGTTGCATGGCAGATCACGGAAACAGACATAACGCGGCCATTTTATGATGATTTTTCAAAAAAAATTCAGATTAAATAATAGTTAAATAATTCTTAAATAAGAGGTAATAAAAAAATCACCTGATTTCTACCTGAATTTTATTCTCTCAGGGTGGTGAAGCCCCTTAATTCTCACGGTCATAAATAATGATATAATATTCAAAACTGCTGACCTATTTTGGTGCCTCAGATCTCAATTCAAAAGATCAATTGTTGATATAACTAAGGAACATTGTTTGATATTGAATTATACTGATGACTATAAGAAACCTCATATTTCTGATAAGCATTGTGTGTTTAAAGTTTAAAATGTGTGCAGATTAATTAAATTATCTATATTTTTATAGTGTTCTTAGCGCTAAATATTTTTTAAGTACCTATGTCAAATTATTAAAGGTTTTATAACGTTAATAAAGGATTTATTAACGTCTGAGAAACTTGTAATTGTAATTATTTTCTGACCAATTACCATATTAAATACAAATATCGATCCTTTGATAAAAAAGTGACACCATTAATTGTCATGGCAGTGACTGGCTGATACAAATTGATTTCTACAATATACATGTTACGTAATTTTGTAACAACTATAATTTCGAGAAGACTAATCCAGTAAAAACAGTTAATAACGATTATGAGAGGGACGGTTGTTTTCGAAACAAAAGTAGTTACAAACCAACTCAATGTGTATGTAGGACAATGTTTAGTGTAGTGAAAATGAAATAATGTAAGGTTATACAAATAAAAAATGCAGATTTCAGCTAATTATGCATTATATATCAAAATATGTAGTTTTTTTAAAAAAACGACGCCTAGAAGGCATAGGGTAATATTACAATCTTATTTTATGAATAAACATCATTTCTCGGTTGGACCGTCAGGTCGAATCGCAAAACGTTAAAAATGGAGACACGCAAATTTATAAAATTTTACTCAAATTACAAAAATATAGCTGACTGTAATTGATAAAAACATTAAAAAACGTCGCCTGTACATTTTCTATACTTTAAATTGTATAACTTTTCCATTATCGAAGATAAATGCACTTAAATATTGAAACATTTCGGTTTTAAGAATAAATGAGAGATATGTAAGGAAAGACAGCAATATCCTATTGAGGTATTTCTGAAATAAATACACAAAACCTGTCACTTTTCAAGGAAATTTCTCTTGAATCTGTGAAACCTACATTTTATTGGAAATAAGTTTTTAAAAACAATTACCACCTCAGATTTCCTTTCACAAACGTGAATAAATAAATATTTATCTTTAAAATATGGATAATGCTATGTTTGCTAATGAATAGTATAAATTGTTATTTAAATAATTGGATATTGCTATGTTTTTGTTATGTTTCAGTCTAAAATCGACACCAACTCTCACTTTAGTATGAAGCGGCCATTTTGTCCCGTGACACATCCTTGGGATTGATTGTTTGAAAAGGACATTGCTGCGTTTGCTTTAAATTGAGTTGGGAACGTAATTTTGGAAGGAATCGAGCTATATTTTCTATAAAATCTGGAATTCTTTACATTCTAAATTAAAAATACTTGGTCTGTATTTAATTTTTTTTATTATTATTATTGCCACCTTCGTTTTTATACCCCTCAAATAATAGCAGTAATATTTACCTCAATAAAAA